>CATIWF010173397.1:0-70189 GCA_949630135.1 Balakata baccata
ATCAAAACTCCTATTTTGCATTTAAAGATGAAAAGTTCTATCGTAAATACAAATATTTGAACAATTTTGTCATAAGCCTAAATCAAATTCCTCATTTAATTCCAAAACCATCATACACAACTACACAGTGCAACTTGGTCTTCAACCTGAAGTACACAGTCGGCTAACCAGAGCCATGGGTGATGAATCTCTATTAACCTGTCAAATATAGAAGAGAGAACCATTCGTTTGCAACATAAGGTAACTAATTCAATATTAACGCATGACTTGCTGCCATTCAATATTAAAACCGAACCATAATACAGTTCTCCTAGGGGTAAAGCACAATTCGCTTATATTACCAGTAGAGAAGCAACCATGGAAAACATCCTGTAGGTAGATAGAAGTTCCAGCCATCTGCTTTCCTGATCTTTCACATATACAACACAATAGAAAGTGGAAACAACTTGTGCAGCAGGTGGAAGAAATTGTTGCAGGCCATGCTTACATGATTAGTAACCTTATTTAAAAAGCTTGAAATGATAATATAATGCATTCAACGTGACCTAGGCATGAGGATTTTCAGCGTTTAAACATTGTCGTCAAATATCAAAATGCTTCTAGTTATAGTAAAACTCAACCTTATCACATAAAACTAACCCAAGCAAGAAAATTTCAAATGATGGAAGAATATTTCCAACGCCATATGAAGGAATAAAAAATCATCTTTCCCAATTGTGATCAACCTAATCTTTTGAAGCAAGATATAGTCCCATTCACTTCAAAACTTTCAAGCACACAATAATTTCATTCACTATGATATTGTACCATACTTTATTCCATCTTATATATAAATATACATCATCCAAAAAGAAAATCTGAATATCCAAGCTCAGAAATTCTGTTCAAGTTGTTAATTTGTTATCAACCATATGCCTACCAGAAATTAAACACTGCAAAGGGGAAAAACAAGACTTATCATTTCCACTTTGCTTATGCTATCTATGAAAACAACTTCACATCATATTTTAATAACCTGCAAGAATAATTATTGAACAGCACAGCTTAAAGCACTGTGAATAAACAATATTTGGTAAATAAATACACGTCTGGGCGAGCCAATGTCCCAAATTCTCGCTACCCTTGTAAACAGGGCATGTTCCATTCGAAAAGAAAAACATAGAATGTCAAAATGAGAGTGCAACAGCACAGAAGAAAGACGAAAAACCATCATTATGTCTGAATTTATGAATCAAATTGTGATGTATATCTGAACTTGTAAAGAGGAAAATAGCATATATATTCAGACTGCAACTACATATTTCAACTGGGAATTTAATCATCCTTTGCAGGAGAACCAGAAAGATGCATTAGTAAAAATTTTAGGTATTTATGAAAGATTTGACGAAGCAGTTACATTTAAACAAGTGCATATAAAGGTAACACGTATCTGAACTTGTAAAGGGGAAAAAAGTACATGCATACTTCAATCACATATGCAAGAGTGCATTTGAAATGACACCTCTCTCTTGATTCTTAAGTCCATATTTACACAAGTTTGCATCACATCATGAATTAAATTAACATAAGAGACCCATATATTAAAGTATCATCCAAGTGGTTTAAACTAAATACTAATATCAAATCTAAAGAAGCATGCATCTGTATCAATGCAACAAGAATTGAGGTGGAAGAACCTTGAAGCGACAATTTTATAATTATCCTGCTTCCTTAAGTTCCACAAACTCGGCCACATGAATCGCAGTCTAAGAAAGATACAGCCACTCAAAAAATAATCCAATGTAGACATTTATTTAGAAAATATAGAAAGGTTAAACATTTATCAGAAGTCACCCCATACTCTCTCAAGGCACTCAACTTACATTTCCTTCTCACAGTTGACAGATGCAAAAGTCTACTTGCATATCTATTGAATGGATGAACAGCGGCATGGCAAAGTAGACGGTTTATGGAGAAAAAAGGGTGCTAACTTATATGGTAGAGAGAGAAACCTGGCTTGCTTTGCCGGGATGCCTGTCAGGTTGGTTTTGTTAATAGATGCAAGCCTCTTATTACAGGTGCTAGTAATATAATTGTAAAAGAAAGTAGTTGAATAAAACTCCTCTATATGTAATGATATTTTGAGAGAGAGCAAGCACCAAAGCCAGAGTTAGAGAATGAAAAGAGAGAAGACTCTGCACAAGTATAAAACATAAAGGGGTGTCATCAAAAAGCTTGAAATCAGTGACCCAAAAAAGTATGTATAAAATATTTTTAGGCTCGGAGATTACCAGGTAAGTTTTCATAAATGTAGATAAGTTCCAACCAGGTGAAGGATTTATTTGAAATATCAATCCACTTATCCTGAAAAAGCAATCTACAGTTTATCTTGTCCATAAACAAGAAGATCAAATTAATTTACTCCATTAAGAGATAAATGCAAGAATGTAATCTCATAGAGCATTAAATGGAAAGGAGAGCGCAAAATATTGTAATAATTTTTTATGTATTTCTATACCACCTTATGTATTCACATACCAAACATGAGTTCCCTACATCAACAACATATGCACCATACAGATAAAAAGAAAAAAGCTCGTAGAAAAAACCATATCAATTTCCGGGTGCCTGCCAAAAAACATAAACAGCTATACTCCACAACTAGAATACCTACAGAAATGAGTCTAAGATTACAACAGAACAAACCAGACACACCAGAGTAGAGGGATCGACCCAACATACATATTGAACAAAGGCATCCTACGACCTCGCAACCATGCTATAAGAGCGAGCCAGCCTGAAAGTCAGGCTACTTCCATTCACAGTCAGCTCTGATTCCATAGTATTGCCCTCGTAGGGTTTCCTACAACCAGGACAACGCCCATCCTCGACATTTCTGATTCTATTGTAGCAAAAGAGGCAAAGCCGGAAGCCGCATATGCAGGGCAAGAAACTCGTGTCCGTGACATCTAATTCCTCGCAACATATTGGACAGGAAGAAGGCACAGCATTTGAACAAGACCATGGGATTCCACTATGTCCATAGCATCTGTCTGCATTTGGAAAGCTCCGCTGCTTTGACAAATTAGGTAGACTCTGAGGTCGAAATGCATCATCCGGTCTCCAGGCCCTACTATTACCAGGAGCATGTTTAGGTGCTACAGTTCGTAGGCCTCCTTCTTGCTTCAAATCCTCGCAAGGTTCAACCTGAGTAGAAGACTCCGGCTCAAGGCACTGATTACTATTCTGTTTTTTACGCTTGTTATCATCAGCAGCAGCTAAAGCGTCAGCCACAGCCTCCCAATCGTCCAAACAATTATCTTCTGCTTCTCCCTCCTCCTCTGTGATGTTTCCGGAGCAACATCCGCCACAGCTGCTGCTGGAGGAGCCCACGAAATTAATGCCAGCGTCAGCACCGCTCAGAACACTGCTGCCAGTGGGGCTGTTGGAAGGGGAATCAGAGTCGAAATCATGATAGACCAATCCGTTTTCTTTCCCCTCCTCGCTTCCCCTTTCTCTGCGCTCCGTCTCTAAATTCCCTATCACATTCTTCCTCTCGTTATCACACCGAGAGGCCCGTTGGCCCGTCGACTCCTCCTTAATTCCTTTATTCTTAACTGCACCTAATGAAATCCACCACCAACACCCATCAATAACTAAATCCCCGCGATAACAACATAACGACTATAATTTTTTTAAAAAAATAAAAACTAACAAATAAATTTGATAAACAAAGAACTCAAACCTTGAGAAAGCCATTGCTCGCGACGAGCATCAAGCTTGCACTGCTTCAATTTGGCAGACCGGTTCGCCTGAAATCACCATATACAGACAGATAAATCAACCAATCCATCAAAACAAATAGGCAAAAGTAAATCTCTGTATACAAAGATATGACAGACCAATAATCCTTATTACCAAAAAGAAAACAATTACAGAGAGAGATTGGATTGACGCACCCTCTTCTTCTTTCCGAAATCCTTAGGGGCAGAGGGAATGGAAACGCTGGGGGTAATCGAATCGGAATCCATGGCTGCTAAACACAGGTATTGAAATTTGAAGAAGATTAGATTCGCAAAAACCCTAAATTATTCGAAGGACAGAGACGATAAAACGGTAAATTCTAGAGAGAGATGATATGAGAAAAAGGGATATTGAGAGAGAAAGACAGAGAGAGACAATGGATAACGGAAACAGCTCTGCTCCGCTCGCCCCTAATTTCACAGGCTATCCAGAGAAAGGCCCCAGTTTTGATTTATATATAACGTTTGGTACTAAAATACCCTTTGTTTTCACTTAATTTGCGATAGCATAACTCTGAAATGGCGCGAGATTTCTGTGGATTGTGCGGGGGAAGGAGTCTGGTTAGAGGTTTTTTTTTTGTATCGATTGAAAGTCGAATGCAGAGCTACGACGCCGGATGAGCCAGGATTTTGACGTGTGAAACGGCAACGTTTTATAACTAAGTTGTTGCCAACTTGTTTTGGCAAATTCTTGATCACACGCATTAATTAGGCAACAGACTTACTGTGATTGTAATATTGTATTAATTGTCTGGAATTATGTTTAACAAAATGCTCTATAGAATTTAAAATTATTATCTCATTTCACTTTTTGAAATTATATTTGCATTTGATATTTCTATAAAATATAGTTTATTTAAAAAAAAAAACAAAAGAAAAGAAGTGTGTTTTTCATCTTATAAAAAGGCAGTGGTTTTTGTGTTTAAAAAAAGAAAAAAGAATTGTTTGGATTTGTTGACATTAATTTTGCAAAAAGACGAGTGTTTAAAGTTAATTTCATGGGCATGGAAAAGATTGGTTTTGGCTCATCCCAGAGATTTGGTGCTTACACTTTTGTGATACTGACTAATACTCACTACCTATAGTAATATTATTATTGTTGTTATTATTTTGGTCAAATAGGTAATTTCACGTAATATTGTTATCGGATGCTTCTCTGATTTTTTTTATTAAATGCAATTATAAAAAGTAGTTCAAATTACGAAGGCCTCAACTTCCGATTTCCCATTTTGAATCAGCTAAACCATTTTTATATCAGTCATTTCAATTTTTTTTTTTTAAATTCATCGAGCAAAACTATATATTTACTAATCCATTTGAGATTGGATTTTGGAAAAAAATAATAATAAAAATTTTTGTATTTTTAATTTTTTTACTTTTAAAAATTATTTTTTGTTAGAAATAAACAAATAGTTTTAAAAAAAATTAGAAAAAACAGTTTATAAAAAATTAAAAAAAAATCAATTAAATAAAAAATTTTAAAATATATTTTTATAACACTAAAAAACAACCTCAGATACCTCATAAATATATTTATTAGTTTGTTGCATGAAATTAATAATTTTTAGAATGAATTTATTTAGCTAAAAAATTAAAGTCTTTTTTTTTTTTAATTATTATGTTTCATTTTATGGGTGTGGGGTGCAACGTGTACGGTGGTGATGAGGAGGAGATGGATCGATGGAGGAATGGCTGAAAATTGCGTGACGTGTGAAGAGTTTTGTGTGGGAAGAGTAGAAAGTGAAGAAAATGAATGAATAGAGAATCACAGAGGATATCAAATATCTCAATCACTGGCCGTACACTCCTTAGTCAACTTTTCTAACTTTACTCCACAGAACACTACGGCCTTCTTACGTGGCCCTTTCTTATTGGGTTCTCTAAAAATCTCTCTCCCGAAAATTCTATGACTTGCATTATTTATACATTAATTCAATTTTTAAATAACTAATTTTTTATTAATATAGTTTATACGTAATTATTTAATAATTATTCTTTATTTTTTATTTTTTATTAATTTATTTTATTACAATATTTTATTCATAATAAATTATAAAAAATATATATTTATTTTAAATTATTAATTTATATATTATTAAAAGTTATATATAAAATAGAAGTAATAAATTTACAGTCATTTTATCTATTTCTCTATCAGTGGCAGATCTATAAATTTTATATAGTGAATTCCATATACATAATATAAATTTTAATTAAAAAAATATACATGCGATAATAAAGTAACAAAAGAAAATTATTTTATAATAGTCCTTAACAAGTTTTCATATTTTGAAAATAACATACAATTTTGCAATTAATATTATTGTCTTTAGTTTATTTGTCAAATTAGATGATTGAAAAACTATTGAAATACCAAATTCATTTAGAAATAAAATTTACTTTTTATAATACTGAAAGATAATTCACTGATAAAAAAATTATATAAATAAATTATAACAATATTAATAAAATATAATAAAAAAATGAAACAATTAAAAAAAAGAAAGAGGCATAGCAATGACATAATATTAAAAAAAATTTTTATGAAATTTGAGTTTTTATATCTTTTACTCTATTTTTTTTTTATAAAAATTAGGAGAGCCATAAACTCTTAAAAAAAATTAAATATCTTGCAAAAAAAAAAAAAAACAACAAAGAGGACAAAATAAGATTTACCTTGTTGCCCGTGAAAGTAAGAGAATAAAAGCATAGTTGCACAATAAATAATGGTTGGACAAAAAAAGTGGGTTGGTGGTGTATGAGAATTGGAGAAAAAAAAAAAAAAACTTTTCGACATATTTACTAATTTTTTATTAAGAAACTTTTCTTTATTAAAAAATTTATTTTTTTATCTTAATTTTCCACTATAATTTTTTTATATAGAAATTCTTATATAAACTTAATAAAACTAATTCAATCATATATATATATATATATATATTTTGTATTCACATCAACTAATAAAAATAAAACAATTAAATATATATTAATGTGTAATTGGATTAGTTTATATATAATATATAAACTAAATTTACATAAAAATTTATTTTTTTTATAGTAAAATATTTTAATTTTTTTATTAATTTTTATATGTTTTATATGAATAGTTAGAATAAAATTTAATTTTTTTACATTTTATTGGAGTCTTTATTTTTTCGTAGGATCCATATTACACTTAAATTTTTTTTTGGGGTCATTGGACTCCAAAGTTTATAACATTTGTCCAACTATGACCCTTATTTTCAATTATCTATATGCATGCGATAGTTATAATTTTCAATAATTGGACTTATTATTTTAAATAACTAATAATAATATTGCTAAACAAATTAATTTTAGTTACTTTTAATTATCATGCAATTAAGTCATATTTAATTTAAATATTAATGGTTGTTAATTATATTTATTCTTATATCATACTATATATAAAAAAAATCACATCAAATTATTTGACTCATTAATTATCTTATTTATTATGATTGTTAATTTATTTACTATATATAAATTATCTCATCTATTATATTTTTTTACCGTACATTCCTAATATTTTTTTATTAAATTATTTTTTTCTTTATTTTTAATATTAGTTATATGATTAAATAATAATGATTATTAATTATATTTTATATAAAAATAAATTATATTATAAGCACATCAATTTTAAAAATTTAACTCGTTATGCATATGATTAAAATAAATTAATTATTGAACTATATAAAAATTATCAAAAAATTATAATTTCTCAAATAACTTATAAGAATTGTATTCAATATTTTAAAATTCATATTTTACATTGCGTGCATGGTTGTAATTTATGTCAGTGAAAATTATTGTTGTTGTGATAATATGCTGTTATTATTTTCTTTTACAGTACATTCCTAATTTTTTTATTAAATTATTTTTTTTCTTTCTAATATTAGTTATCTGATTTTTTATATATATATAAGACATAGTTATCTAGTTTTAATATAATTGGACTTATAATTAATAAATTATTAACTGATAAATTAAATTATTAAATGAAAAATTTAACTAAATTAACTAATACAATTATGTTGGCGTTTTATTAAATTTACTTGTCCAGCTTATCTCTATTCCCATTTTTATGTATATTATGATATGTATACATGTTATATTTATTTTAACTAATGAGAATAAAACAATTAAATAAATATCAGTGTTGATTGAATTAGTTTATAAATAACGTGATAGATTGAATTACTTAAAAATTTCTCATTTTTTCACTTTACTCTTATTGATTGAAATTAGATAATTTTCTAATAATTTATCGAAAAATAAAAAGCATTTGAATAAATAGTAATAAAAATTTTATAAAATTAGTAGTAATTAATTATTTTTATGAGAAAATTTAAAATAGCATTTAAAATAAAAAAATTAACATGTAGATGTGTCATCACATGCGGGCTCAATCTCAATCTTAATTGAGGAACTTTTGCTACGCACCATTTTTAAAATTTTGTTTACAGATTTTCCTCCCTTCATTGCTCTTTTCATTTATACCGATTTCATTTTTTTTTTTACATAATTTTTATTTGTTGAGGCTCACTTCAACTTCATCAACTAACAATTCATAAGAAAATCATCTCCATCTTCCAGATTAAGAAAGATAGATGGGAGGACGAATGGCTGGAATGTGAAATCGATATTAGAGCTCACGATAGCAGATTTTGTTTTTCTCGATTTGAGTCTAAAATGCCGATGAGGAAGGAGAGAAGTGATCGATGAACGATTGTGGTGTAAACAATTGGTGGATGAAGGAAGAGGAGGTCAAAGTTCGCGATGGCTTTTAATTGAGATTCTTCTTGATTTGGGACGGAAACAAGATCGAAAGACGTAGTTATTATGATGATGATGTGATTGTGATATGTTTGTGATTATTATGATGATATTTGAATATGTATGTCTTCTTTTTCTTCTTCTTATTTTTATTTTTATGAAATCATCAAGATATCTCCAAAGTATATCTAAAATATCCCCAAGATATACCAGAGGTATTTCCAAAGATATTCCGAAGTATCCCTAAAGTAAACCTAAAATATTCCTAAGATATACCCGAAGTATTCCCAAAGATACACTCGATGTATTCCCGAAGTATTTCCAAAATATTTCTTGATAATTCATTTAAAAGAATTCATTGAGAATTCCCAAAGTATATCCAAAATATTCCTAAGGTATATCCAAAATATTCTGGATGTATTTATAAAGAATTTTCAAGATATCCCAATATATACCAAAAGCATTTAGAAATATATACCAAATTGTTTGATTGAGATTTTTGTGATATTTTGAATTTTTATTGAATTATATTATTATTATTTAATGATTTAATTGTTATTGTTCTTTTTGTTATTTTTTTAGTGAAAATTGAATTAAAATATCCCCAATGTATACCGAAAATATACCGTCTGAATATATTTTGAGGTGATTTTAAGATTTAGGTACTATTATAATTTTAGAAAGTTATTTTCGGTAAAATTAAAAAAAACTTTGAGTGCCGATAAAAATACAAATATGTACCCGTTTTTTGGTATTTTTTCTAAAATTTCCATCTTAATAGACTGAAAAAGTAAACAACGAGTCCGTAAGCAAATTATATCATGGACCACAGTTCACATTGCAACATTGACAAAACATGTGTGTAAGGTACGGTGGCAATTATGTAAATAAAATAAACTTATACAGATTCATTTATTGATATAGGTTCATTACTTTATTAGTAAAAAATTCATTAATTTATTGATAAATGTTCGTTTTATTTTAAAATAAAATCATCAATTATTTTGTATTTTCAGATGCTATTTGTCTCAATTTGTTATTTTTTCCATGCGTTTTGTCGCGATTTTTTTGTTACGTTTTGAGTTTCCTTGAAAATGATTCAATAAATTCATATCTACAACTGAAAACACAAAGAAAGAATCTATTAAAATAAATACACAAAAAAATAAAATGAACTTGTATTTAATATAAAAAATAAACATTTTTCAATAAACTAATAATTTTTTTTAATAAACTAATGAATTTTTAGTTCATTTCATAATAAATATTTATTTTATTCGTAATAAACTTTTTTTAATGAACTAATGAATATTTTCTAATAAATTAAGGAACATTTAGTTACTTCGTAATTAATATTTTCAATTTATTCGTAATGAACTTTCTCAATAAATTAATAAAACTTTACTTTATTTGTAATAAATATTTTTTAATGACGTAATGAATATTTTTTAATAAACTAATGAACCATTTGTTCATTTATAATGAATTTTTTCAGTTTATTCGTAATGAACTTTTACTTTATTCGTAATAAACTTTTTTTAATGAACTAATAAATCTCTTTCAATTAATGAACTTTTATTTAATGACTGATGAATATTTACAAAAATGTCACCGTATGTGTAAAGGTTCGTAATGAATCTTTACTTTAGTCGATGTATAAGTTTGATTTATTTATAAAATTGTCATCACTTTTTACACGTGCAATAAATTTTGATCTATAATGCTATATGATTGGCGTCATGACAATTGGAGTCCGTACTAAACCCAAACAAATTGAGCCTGAACAGTAGCCATCAAGCCCAGACCACAGTCTCTGCTTCTAATAAATCTACAAGCCCAATTTCCAACACTTGCATGCAAAATTGCAAATTGAATTTTCATAACTAAGTAATGGATCCAATACCTAATTTGGCAAGAAAAATGTTATTTGTCCCATTTATTTTTTGCCAATTTCTGCATAATATACTTTAACGTATTTAGATTATATCAGTTTATTTATTTGTGTTGCTCAATTTCCATTAAAGTATTAATATTTGAGAACTACTATTAATACTTTTTCATACAATTCTTATCCTATACTTTCGATATAAAAATGACATATATCTCTTTTTTCTTAAAATATCAACTTCTATTATAAAAATATTAATATTTTATAAATAAAAAATAATATTGCATTTTTTGATTGAAAGTATATGATGAAAATTGTATAAGAAAGTATTGATAGCACTCTTCTTAATATTTTAATACAGATAAAATAAAATGATACCAAATAAATTGAGTTTGGGAACCAGCTGAAACAAAATGCTGCATAATACATAAATTATTATATTTTCAAGTAAAGTGTCAATGTAAACTTTTTTTTGTTCTTAAATAATGAGATATATGTATCGAATTTTTTCTTTTTTGTGGGTTAATAAAAAATTGCCATTTCAATTACCTAATGGTACAATAAATGGTGAAAGCAGAAACTGCGATGCAATAATGGGCTAAATTAAATATATCTGCAACTTCCATACCCAAAAAATTATGGAATGAGAATTTCAACAACTCAAAGCTGACAAAGTGACATTGAATTATTTCCATCTCGGTAGTAATTTATAAATCAACAAATTACTTGAATAAGCAAAGGTTCCCCCTAGCTTAGATTTGGTCTAGTTTCTAGTAAGTGTAGATAGGAGTGTGTAAAATCGAACCGAAATAAAAAAACCGAATCAAATTAAATGTTTTTTGATTTGTTCGGTTCGGTTTTAAATATTTAAAAATTTATTAAATCGAACCGACCGAACTTTTATTTATATATATTTTTAATGATTTATTATTATTTTTAGATAAAAAATTATGATTTGTAATATTTTATTTTGAGTTATGGTAGAATAAAATCATGAACTATAAAAATTTATTTTAATTTATATTAACTAATTTTAATTTAGAGTAATTGATAAAGTTATAATAATTAGTTTTAATTTATATAAATTTATAAAGTTGTGATAATTGATTTCAATTTATAATAATTCATAAAATTATGGTAATTAAATTTAATTTGTAATAACTATAATAGTTGATGAAGTAATGATTATATCAATTTATCATAATTTATGCTATTTTATTTTAATTTATAGTTATATTATTTAATTATAACTTTAACTTACATATTATATTTGATAAAGTTATGATAATTAATTTAATTTTATTATAATTAATAAAATTATGATATTTGGTTCTAATCTATAATAATAATAATTTATATAAATTTAATTAATTAATTAACAAAACCGATTAAACAGAACTGAATCAAACCGAAATATTTCAGTTTGGTTTTAAATTACAATCGGTTCAGTTTAGTTCAAAAGCGAACCGATGTATGCCCCTAGGTGTAGACTGTAACATTGGAAGCCAATCATATATCGGTAAAATTAAAAAAAGAAAATCACATGTAATAACTATAAAAAGTATTAATTTGATGAGCTAGCTTTCTAATAATATATAAAAAATAAATGGGAAAGTAAGAAATATTTATAAGTTTCTATACCAACTATTAGTAATAAAATTGATTAATCATTTTAGATTGTGTGTTTTGATCATTTACAAATTGTTATAGGATAGTTGAATATGAGTTGTTATAATTTGGTATCAGAACAATTTTATGTACAATCAGCGATGTCAAGTTTCATATGGGAATGAATTATAATATTCCTGATAAATCTCATATTAACAAAATACGAAAGATTTTAGATCAAATATAATAACTTAACCTTAGAAAAGATATGTTAGTTTAAGGTACTCAATTGATGCGTTATCTGCGTGATTCTATATAAAAAATGAATTTAAAAAAAATACAAATTTATACACCAACTATTAGATTATGATGCAAACACTATAAAGAGGAAATAAAAATTTGAAACAGAATTTAGGAATTAATTATGGTGTAAAAATAATTAAGTAAAATTAGATTCTATAGGTGAAACTATATGTTTTTTTTAAATAGAAGAGTATGATATCATATAGAGGACGAAAGCGTATTAAGTTTTTAAAGGAGGGTGGAATGAAAAGTATGCAACTCCATCGGTGTCGTACATTTTTCTTCAAAATGGAATCTTAATTTATGAAATGTCATTTTCCCATTTAATTAGTTCACCTCTCAGTTTCCTAATCTTACCTAACCAAAATTTTATCAATTAAGCCTACATATTTTTCTTCATAAATTTATGATTTATTATATATATATAAACTAGACAAATTAAGTAATGTTATATTTCAATAAAATCAATATGAAAATGACAGAAAGAATCAGTCACTCGTGTTTTGTGCGTAGCCAGAACTTA
The DNA here is from genome assembly GCA_949630135.1 of Balakata baccata. Lineage (NCBI taxonomy): Eukaryota > Viridiplantae > Streptophyta > Magnoliopsida > Malpighiales > Euphorbiaceae > Balakata > Balakata baccata. Next base: position 12,902 of record CATIWF010173397.1, read on the forward strand.
TATTTAATGGGTCACTTATACATGTATAATTGCTAAGTAATCAATACTCGTAAAGTTATATTTATAGAAATTATATAATAATATACATATAATTAACTATTAGCATTTATACGAAGGAATATAGTAAAAATTTTATAATTATATAAATATTAGTAATTATATGAAAGAACGTAACAAAAATATTAAACAATGGTATATAAATGTCAGCAATCGATACATTTACCTACGCCCTGTGTTTGTAATACAACAAAGAAAGAAGAAATTGCTTATCAATAATTGACAAAAGTCTTAAAAAAAAAATAAAATTATTTGCTACCAATAACTTATATATTAATATGTGGCGTGATGACCCTCTTGGCTATTGCTTGCATGTTCAATAATGAAGGCCAGGTGCTGATAAATTTCAATTGAAAGAAGTCTATTATGTTGATTTTTATTTTTATTTTTATTAAATAACATCATTATCATTTTATAATAATAAATAACTAATAAAATTTAAAATTTCAAACTTCACAAAATATATATAAACAGATAATAGATTACCAAAAATACAGATAATATATATTTCCAAATTAGTGGAAATTAAAAAAGCCTGAAACTAAGAAGAGAGTTTCTTAATTAGTTAAAGAGCTAAAGATAAGAAGAAACAGATTTCTTAATTAGTTACTTGAAAAAGAAACAATAAAATTGCTACTTTTGTGAGCTTATATAGTTTTTATATAGCAAGTTGAAGGGAAAAAAAAAAAAAAAAGAGTCATGGGAATGAACTTCCAAATGACAATATGCAGAGAATGTCTTTTCAAGTGCATTCCATTTGCCCTTTTATCATATATTTTTGCTCACGACAAACTATATTTGTTTGGTCATATACACAACAAAACATTATAAATAAGGGGTCAGCTCTTCAAATTCATTTTCTCCTTCTTCCCTTCCCATGTGCCCATCCGCTCTTTAATTAATTATATGTATTTTATAAGAGTAAGTTTTTTTAGTGCATTTAATATAATTTATACTAAGTACTGTAGAATTATTAAAATATTAACTTTTAATCTCAGATTATTAATGCCTAAAATTAAAAATTGATATTTCAATAATTTTAAAATTATAGGAGTAAATTACATTATAAGAATTTTTAAATCCAAGACTTAGGCAGTTTTTACCCTGATGGTACAAGGGGTTTTATTCCTTGCAGAGGACTTTGGGTTCGAAACCCCTCGCCCCATCGCAGCAACCCCTACTCCAAATTTTAAAAAAAAAAAAAAATTAATCCAACAAGAACTCGTATAGTCGATTCATTGATTGCGCTCAGATTGGCAACCAGAATTTAATTAAAAAAAAAAAAAAAAGACTATAACAGAGAGATGGATTGAATTTTACGTTTCAAGGCCATGGTACCAAAACTTTCTTTAGATATAAAGAAGATAGATTCGTTTGATTGGCTTTGCATTTCTTGCGTATAAAACTTTTTTTTTTTTTTTTTTAACTTCTGTTTCGATCTAGCAGACATATAACGACCTCTTAACAACCCAAGGTTTTCACTTTAATTCTTAAATATCTTCAATTTCTTGCATAGGTTTCTTCATATATTTTGTTTCCAATTCTGCTAGTTTTCTTTGCCCTAAAATCTGTTTGATTGTCATCTTCTTCTTCACCATTATTCTTGCCACTCAACTAAGAAAAACACTATTTTTCACACTTACTAGTCAATAAATTTGAGTTGCTCAAACTGCATTAAAAAATATACACAAAATATAATAGTACTTTAACGTTAGTGGAATAATAAGGTGATATAAAATAAGTTTGATTATGTAACATTATTATTCAACTAATCATTCCCCAATTCTTATCAACATTGGACTCACATTTTATATTTTTTGTAAGACTACATGTATATATCTTCTGGTAATCAATTAAAATTATATATTGAGACTAATTTTATTTATAAAATGAAGTGTATTTTTTGTTACTTACACTAATCTTGTTTATCTTTTTGTTTATTATTTAAAAGCAGTAAAACACTACTTCATGTATTTTAAAATAACTACATACGTATTTGTGGTTTAAATTTAAAATTTCTAATTAAACTATAAGAAATTCACGATTTATCTTACTTTGATGAGTGTGCGGGACTCACACTATTATAGTACATGTTGAGTAGGTTTCAACTAATTAATGAACAAACCCAATAAGACTATCACACAATTAACTTAATTGATTAATCAATTAACTACTAGTTAATTGATATTTCTGTTTACCGAATGGTAATAATTTGCATTTCTTAGGGTTGCAGGCATGCTTGGAAAGAACGAATGAGGCCTACCCATCAATAATATGGAACCCACATTTCCCCTTAGATGATAACTTTTCCCGGCCAAATGTGATTATGACATTTGACATCTTTCCAAGGAAGCTTTGGTTTACTTTCTTCGTTGGTAGCAAAATCACCATTGCCTTTTCGCTAAGTGTTTCCTTTTGTTAGTGTTTGATATTAACTGCTAAAACTGCTATCAGAAACAAAAAAAAATTTCTTTTTAGTGTAAATTAAATTATGAGATTTTTATAAATGATATTTCTTTAATTATTTATATTTCAAAAATAAAAAATAATCATTTAAAAAAAGAGTAGTTTCTTAAGTCAAATTAGACTTAATTAGGACGTCAAAATTGTTATTATTATCATTTTAAATCTTAGCATTTAAGTGATATGATCACATCTTCCTTCAACCATGAGGAACAAATAATTCATTTCTTTTTTAAAAATAATGAAAATGATATGCATAAATTAATTTTCAAATAACATATATATATATATATATTAAATATATAGTATAGTGTATATTAAAAAATTATTTTTGGGATCCACAAGTAGGAATTTAAGTTGGCAAGATGAAACTTGATTAGGGAACAAACATTAATAATACTTGAGACTCTGTGAGGGGCATATACGGAACATCATTATTACTGCCACAGCAACTTAACTTAATTAGTCACCTGCCAGTGTCACGTGACTCCTTAATTTTTGCCGCTAAATTTACCAGTATTAACTGCCTCGCATTCTGACGGACCACCGTGGTCCTGCCCGCATTTTAGTTATCCCTCATGATTAGTTTTCCTTTTGTTATCACTGCCATGTCGGTGATTTCGCCAAACGCTAGAAAATTACAAGAGTTAGTTGGACCAATAGAATGGGTAGACGTCACCTTATAACTGTAGACTCGACCGCATTCAATATCAACCCCACCTGTTCCAGTTTCCAGACACTTCACATGCAATCAACCCATGATTAGGAGCTTCCACCTGTGATTATTCCCCTAATCACTATACTTTCACGTAAATATTTCCCTTTTTTTTTTTTTCACAAGAAAAATGCCTTTTTCCTGCTTACTCCTTAACTACGTCGTTTTAGCATAATACGCTTTCGTTTTTAGTTAATCACCTTCCTTCTGCCACTCCCCGTGACCATCTTTTTGCTTTAAAAAGCTCTCTCTTACTGACACCACCTCATTATCCAACCATACCACCGCCACTACCGGCAATGCTGCCTCCATTTCCGCCAGCGCCGCCACGCGACCACCATTAGATTTACCACCAACATCATTACTCGAACCACGGCCAAACAAATAGGGGAAAATGGCTCAAAACCTTAAGCTAAAAGTTCTAACCTTGATCACCAAACTATCAGACAGGGACACCTACAACCTTGCCGCCTCTGAGCTGGAGTCCATCGCCGGAACTCTGGACAACGCTACTCTTCCGACCTTTATCTCCTGCATCCTCTCCACTGACTCCACCGACAAGCCTCTGGTTCGCAAACAGTGCCTCCACCTCCTCTCCACGCTTTCTCTCCTCCACGCCAACACTTTATCTTCTTTCCTCCCTAAAATTCTCTCCTTTATAGCTCGCCGCCTGCGGGACCTCGACTCCTCCATCCGCTCGCAATGTGTTACCACAGTGTCTTCGCTTGCTTCCAAAATCACGAAACAGCCGTTTTCCGCCGCTTTCTTGAAGCCATTGAGTGAATCAGTTTTTACGGAGCAGGATGCCAACGCGCAGATTGGATCCGCTTTGTGTTTGGCTTCCGCGATAGATGCGGCGCCGGATCCAGAGCCCGGGAGGCTAGAGAAGGCGCTCGTGCCAAAGCTGGAGAGGCTGTTGAAAAGCGACGGTTACAAGTCGAAAAGCGCGGGATTGGTGGTTATGGGGAGTGTAATTGGGGTTGGGGGAGTGAGGGGGTATGCGGGGATGGGGGGTTTGGTAAAGTGCTTGGTCGGGTTTTTGTCCAGTGAGGACTGGGCGGCGAGGAAGGCCGCAGCGGAAGCTCTCGGGAGGCTCGCGGTGGTGGAGAGGGATGCCATGGCGGAGTATAAGAGTGGGTGCATGAAAGTTTTCGAGAATCGGAAATTTGATAAGGTTGGATTTTCATTTATGTCATTTTTTTCTGTCCGTGGCTTTTAATCGTTTTTATGGCAATTTTTTTAGTAATTTGGATCACTGCCTTGTGCAGGTGAAGGCTGCAAGGGAGGTGATGAATCAGATGATAGAAGCTTGGAAAGAGATTCCAGATGTTTCTGAGGAGGCATCTCCTCCACCTCGATCTCTGGCTTCATCAAAAGGTAAATTAGTATAGGCATTTTTTTTTTTTGGGTTTAGATTTAAAACCCGTGGATAGTTAATCTTTTGGCCACTTGATTTGGAATTTCCTGCTGATTCGCAGCTATTTGTTGAATTCCGCCTTTTGGATTTGCTTATTGAAAATTAGTTGATTATATTCTTTTATCATGTTATGATTAATTCGTGATTCTCTGCATTCAATGTGGACTTGGGGGTTTAATCACCTAGTTGTGGTACCTCTGACCCTAATGTGGCCATTTACGTCAAACTCGTGATATTTTCATGGCAATTTCTCGATGTTCATCTAAAGCTATGATCTTCCGTCTTTTGATCTATTTGGTAACAGAGGATGCGAGGTACCCACCCGGTTCAAAAACTTCTGGTGTTGGTTATGAAACCCCTCAAATGAGGAAAAGAACTAGTTTAGCTAGTAGGAATACTCCACCTGATAATTCAGCATTGATAATGGCAAAGAGGAGAGGTTCTTTAAAGAGTACAGAAAAGAAAACAGTTCCATCATTAGTCCGGAAGGTGGACAGCAAGAAGTCTTCGGATTGGAAAGTTGAAATTGCAATTCCTAATGGTTCTTCAAATGTAGCTGGTGATAATGATAGTGCCCCAGAAAGAAGGCTTACAAAGCCAGAAACAAAACGGGCTCTTTTCGGTAAGAGTTCAGATGACAAGACACTCAAATTCAATGGGTGCAAATCTGGATCTCGCGTTGTTCCATGTCTTGAGGAAAGACATGTGTCATTATCAACTGTTGTGGCTAGTAATGTTGCGGAGAATCACCATAACAACCACAAAGAATGTGAAGATTTATCTTCGATCCGCAACCAGCTTGCTCAAATTGAAAGGCAGCAATCTAGCCTACTAGATCTCCTGCAGGTTTGTTCTTTTCTTTTCATTTTTGGGTTCCTATAGTATAACCTAAACATCTTGTCCAGATTCCTCTTATAATACAGTTTACTCATACTGAAATGCTTGTCCAATTTCAGTCCCAAAAAAAAAAAAAAACCTTGTCCAATCCTTTATCCTGCCGAGCAAATATGGTTAGACCAATAAATTTTGGTAGCACACACTGAAAAGATAAGGTAGATGATTTTTATATGTAAAATTATTTCCAAGTCAGATGTTGTTTTCTCCATATTTTTTAAATATTGGACTTCTCTCCTCAATGAGGAAGAAAAAATCATATATGCATTCATAGGCTGTGCATAAGTTCTGATCACAGTCCTGTTATGCAAAACATTTAGTTTCGAAATCTGGATACGAGTAAACTAGCAAAGTTACGATATGTATTCATGCATCAAGCAGCATCAGCATATGCTGGTTTTTCGCTTATGAAATAAATTGTGGACATAACTATGTACCTCTTTGTACTCTGTTGAATTTCATGACCAAAAGACTACGATTCAGAGCAGAATATTATACTGACAGCAAACAATCATTTTCTGAGCCAATTTGATTAAATGTTTGTTCAATGAAAGTTGAAAATTGCTAATGGATCTGCTGTTATTTTCTTATTTCTAGAGATTCATTGGGAGCTCACAAAATGGAATGCGTTCTTTGGAGACACGTGTTCATGGCCTGGAGTTGGCACTTGATGAAATCTCATATGACTTGGCTGTATCAAGTGGAAGGATGACTGACTCCCACAGAACCACATGTTGCATGCTACCTGTTGCTGACTTTTTGAGCTCCAAGTTTTGGAGGAAAACAGAGGGCCCTTATTCAAACTCAAGGTACTCTTCTAGTGGCACTTCTTCATTAGCTGCCATTCGCCATAAAGCTAACAAAGACGACAGTCTTGAATCTCTTAACTTGGAGAGCCGAAGGTTACGGCTTCATGGGGGTGGAGGATTAATAGTGAATCCCTTGGCAGAGATTCATGATTCAAGGGGGATGACAGAGCGAGCACAGTAATAGCTGAGGAATCAACAGGTATATGATAATGGATTTCTATTTTTCTTTTCAAGATCCCAATCCTTTTGCTATCCTGGTAGGTGCGAAAGACGCATGCCTATTTTGAGTTGTGGAATCCTAGATTCATATACTCCTGTAAACCTCTCTTATGATACTGAACTGATAAGCATTCAATGGAAATTACTAACAATTGCCTGTGTTGTGAGAATGTAGACGGAATAGCTGGTTGACTTTCAATCAGCTTTTCTCTTGCTTTTGAAACTTAGAATAATCTGATAGAAGGGCAGATGGTGGGATGTTGTTTGCGAAGTTAGGTATTCTGAACCATCAAATTGTCTTAAATATTCCATTAGCTTTCCTTGTGAAACTTTCATCAAGGGAAGTAACGTGTTAGAAAAAGCAGTTTCATGTTAATTCAATATTCAGATAAAAACACAAGAAATTTTAGAAGGATACAATCTTAAGCCTGTGTCACACAATATTCTTAAAACAAATTCGCTTTCTACCACTGATACTTAAGATGAACTGGTATTTGTTTTCCAGATTACAACAGATAAAGGCAAGAGTTGTGAACCACAACAAATGCTAACAACATTTGTTAACAACGAACTAAATGTATATCATATTCTCACTTAAAGAAAAAAAAAAAACAAAGGAGAGGAAGTTCACAAAAGGTGTCTTCAACTGGAATATAAGACATTTATATTATAAGGGAAGAAAGAAGGTTTTAATTGTGGTTAATCTTTTATTATGACTTCCCATAATGTTCTTGTAACATAAAATGCTATGAAACAGAACACATAAATTTTTTGTAACATTAAGTTGGCTTTGGTTTAAATCATGAGATTTCGGTCTAACATTTGTATACCTAAGTCACGCATTGGCCTGTTCTGGCCCATAGATTTGCAGTCCCGTGCTTCTGCATGTGAGAAAGAGTTTCATGTTGTTTTCTTAACATTGAAAGGATGTACATTTTTGTATAAATCTATGTTCCAACTTAATATTTTAGTGATGTGAGATAACTCCTACTTCCTCGCTTTATTTCTACTTAACAAGAAGATTACTTTGAACTTCAATTTCTATTCACACATCCACTATTTTGAGCATATGAATACATTAATTCATAGTCTTCATGTCAAGGATCATATATCCAGATTATCCTTCCAAAACCGAGTTATAGAACCCATCTGAATTACCCTCTTAAAATAACTAATAATCACAATTTTTCTAATATGGTGTTACCCACCGAAGCACTTTCCTGCTATTTAGCCAGCTTGTTCAACTATCATATGTTATCCAAGGATGTTCTTGTTTGTGGCATCCAGGAATGACACTCCTCCATGGAATAGTTCAATTCGTGTTTGAGATATGTTGGATTGTCATATATAATCACATAAATAACTAACAGAGACAAATTTTTTGATGACCGTTGGGGTGTTGCCAATTTTATTTTTTCAAGTCATTCTGGTGGTTTTATAAATCAAGTGTATATATATATATATATTGTTATTATTATTATTTTTTTGGCAGATTGGTGCTTCATAATTTCAATGCACTCTCCAATATCACTTTGTTGCTAAGAGAACAAGGAAATGATACAAAAAATGTGAAGGTTATATGCGGAATGCAACCAGCCGGTTTGAAGTTGTCCATTGCAAGATGCTACTCCTCACAGTTTGCCTATAAAGTTAGTGGCATCAGTAACGAAGCGACAGAGAAGCCCATTCATTCTGTATTTTTCCATTCCAGCGTAGCATTCTTTTCCTTTTTTTTTTTTTTTTTCTTTTTTTCCTCTATACCTACTATTGTAAGGAATGAAAGAAAGTTACCATCAATTGTCCCGAGCCCAGTAGAGTGATGAATGTGTATAGAGGGTAATTTTTATCACCTGTGTTCATCATCAATCTTAATTCTTGGTTTAACCACGTGCTTTTATTTTAGCCTTAAAAGGGACGCCATGGACATCTATCATGCAGATAGGGTTCTTCCTAATCTGGATCTGTCACCAAAAAGGGATAGCAATGCGTTGTTGCAAGGGCCTAATTTTTTATGGCTGTATTCGTCCTGCAGAGAAATTCTTCCCAATGTGAAGGAGGGGGTGTACCTGCAACAGCACATAATTTTCCATGGGAACTGCATATTAATTTCTTTATCTCTGTTTTCTTTTACAGGCAAATGGGATCTTGCCAATTTATTAAAAACATCATGCTACACGATCTTTAGTCAGTATCAAATTGGTGCTTTGAAGGTGGAATGTAGTTCCCCAAAATTTTCATTTCCATCCATAAAAATGAATTACAAGTTTGCCCTAGGTCTTCCCTTGGACAAGTGGCATTGGAGAATATATTGTATTCTTTGCCCAATAAAAGAACTGTTAAGAGTTCCGTTTGTGTAATAACTTTTTTGCAATAGGCAGCAGGCGCATTGAAAAGTTAGAAGTACTTGTCAATCAAAATCTCAAGCAGTATTATTGACCAGCAGGGCAAATTAGCTAGCTAATGAATTCCAGCAAACCCAAATTACATCGGCTGCAAAATGACACAGTAAAACCAACCCAAATAGCTACATCAATGTGAGTTATATAAAGTCCACATAAGATATATTTCAGGCTTACTGGCCTTGGAACCGACTTTCTAATCCTGCTAGAGAACATTGAAACTAAGATGAAAGGTTACATGGTATTTTCAGGACAACTGGCAAATGCAGGATCAAAACTCTGAGATAGGAGTGGAAATTTTAGTCATGGAGATTGCTCAGCAGTGCCCTGCTTGTCAGTTTTCTGCAGTAAAATCCCAAATCTCAGTTAGAGAGCTGTCAATTAAGAATCACTTTGATAACTAAATATTTATTTAAAAACTGAATTCCACAAAATATATGCACCAAATTTCACGTAGGGAACAAAGAGAACGAATGCATAGAATAAGCCTTTAACTCATTCATACAGAACAACAAAGGTTGTGAGGCAAGTACAAAGGGAATAAATTGAAAAAATCTAACATGCTATCCGCTAACAACAAGCATATAATTTGAAGCTTTCAAACCCCGGTTGAATGATGAATTTATAATGCTCAACACTAAAACCTTAGTTCATGAGTATCAAGAATACTACATTAAGAAATGGATAATTCCAATACAAAAAAGCAAGGTTGGAGGGAACTATCAAATGCAGTTGCAAATATCCTCTTGCAAATTTTACTAAAACATCAAACAAAAACCCTTCTATTTTCAGTGAAACAGAAGAGCATGTTAAGATGAATATCGTTAATAGTACATTATAATACTGAGGATCAAGGACAGCTCTGTGATCAGCAAGATACAAATATAAACATCACATTGCCGAACAAAGATTTGTTTAATTATAGTAGGATAAAAGAGCAGGGCAAAAAGGGGGCAAGTGACATTCATAATACTTCACAAACCTCCTAAAGTTCACTGCTTTTTGACTAAAGGTTTAAACTTATCTCGCTTCCTTTGTTTCAAAGAATCACAAGTTCCCTACTTTCATTGAATTAAGTTGCTCCCTGGCCAAAAGTGCATAGAACAGTGCTTCTTTAAGCTGTATTAACTATTCACCAACTGATTTCTTATTTTGCTGCAATGAAGCTTTGGTATTGTTTGGATGGAGGGTAGGAAGGGGTAAGTAATGGAAGGATAAAGGACAGTAATTACTTACCTATGTTTGGGAAGGGAGGCACATGAAAAATGGAGGGATAAGGAAGGGTTCCCTTCCCCCATTCTCCTTATTTTTGCTACACCCCAAATTGGGGTGTAGGGAAAGGTAAGTGAAAAATAATATCTATTTTACAATTTTATCCTTCTTTCTTTCTCTTTCTTTTTTATTTAAATTAATGAGATTATTTTTGTCATTTTAGATACTTACCCTTCCATTCTATGCAGTACAGACACGGATACAGATACAGACACTAAAAAACGACATTTATAAAAATATTAGGATATAGAAATGTGTAAATATAAACATATAGAGAAAAATTTATAAATAATTAAATTCAAAAATATTATTTTAAATTATTATTTTCATATAAAATTTAATAAAAATGGGATACAATCAAATTTATTGAACAATGATTGGTGTCATTAAGCATAGATTATATATTTTCTAGAAGGCAAAATGTGTTTTTAACTTAAAAAAAATACATTTCTAATTTTTTGAAAATTACAAAATGGACACAGAACGTTTTGTGTCTGTGTCAAAAATATGTCGGAAACACGACACACTATACAATTGAAGTGTCCGTGCTTCATATAATTCTATTAATTACCCTTCTTCAGAGTTCCATTAATTACCCTTCTTTTTAACACACTCCCAAATAATAAAAAATAGTATATATCCTTTCCATTCCATTCATATCTCTACCCTTTCTTACTCTTCTATTAATTATCATTCCCTACCCTCCATCCAAACAGAGCCTACAAACAAAGCTTCTAAAATGCCCTGTGAAAGAATCAAACTCATGAAGCTTTACAAACAAGGTGAATCAAACTCAAAGACAATGGCCATACAATTCTAGATCTTTCTTTGGGATCTAATTTATCCGTCATTTGAGGATTAATACATAATCCAATTGTCATCACTTATCAAAAGAAGGCATACTTAGGTCATCCAATTCCAATCCAATCACCACTACTACCTATTAGTCAATTAAAGATGTTATAAACAATATAAGAAAAAATATGGAGAATAGGAGAATTGTTAATTCAATATTCAAAAATAGTAGAAATGGAAAAACCAATCTGAGATCTGTGCAACACACAGTTTCCTTAAGACAAATCCACCTCCTACACAGGTGTTTAGGATAACCGGCGTTTGTCTCCCAGGATACAACAGATTCCAAGTAGTTGTTGAATACACAACACCTACTTACAGTGAACTTTAACTTGTCACACCCTCTATTATTTGAGAAGAAGAAGGAGAAGAAAAATAGAAACACTTCAAGAACAATCAAAGTATTCTCTTCAACAACATTTTAAAATTCAAGGTTAAATCACCTATTTATACTAGATGGAGGAGATAATGGATTAATTGTGATTAATTTCCTTTAAAAGTTACCAATAATGTCTTTGTAACTCTCAAATAATGATGAAATTAATATTTGAAACATCAGAAATTGACATTCCAAAAGACATGAAGCTCAAAAGTCCATTCTCGAACAGAATCCACACTGGCGTGTGGATTTGCCTTACTCACCCTGCAGACACAACAACACGACCGTGTGGATCCATACGAGCTTGTCAGTGGTCTAGCCGTGTGGATCCATACGGGAATGTCGAATCCACACGCGTGGCAGAATGCCAACCGTGTGGATCAACACGGGAGTGTTGCCAAATTTTCCAGAAATAAAAAAATAATTTGAAAAAATTGGGCTTATTCAAGACCACGAGATTTTGGGCCGACATTCGTGTACGCAAGTCGCGCACCCATACATTGGCTCATCTCTGCCCATGGATTTGCACCCCCACTGCACCTGAGCGCGCGAGAGAGAGCCTTCCATTTTACTTTTCTTACCCATGTAAGAATACATCTCTATATATAAACACAAGTTCAACTTCAATTCTTAGTGATGTGGGACAAACTCCCACTCACTTTTCACTTTTAAATCTCCTTACCAATGAGCTTACTTTGAGCTTCAATTTCTACTCACACATTTTCCATTTTGAGCATATGAATACATTAATTCATAGTCCTCATGTCAAGGAACATATATCCGGGTCTTTCTCCCAAAACCGAGTTGTGGGACCCACCCAAATAATCCTCTCAAAATGGCTCATAATCACAATTTTTCCAACAAAAGAAATGTAAACATCGAAATTAAGTAGAAATCGATGAGTGACAACTGAGAATAAAACCGATGCCACTCCATCTGATACGTAAATAAACAGTAAAGAAAACAAAGACCTAGCTCTAGAGAAAAGAAAGTATCGATTGAGCGTTGTGCCAAGAGAGGCCTCAATAGACGTTGACGGAGAAAGTGGCAGTGAGATAAAGGGTGGCGACGTCGAGAGTCGCCGTAAAAGCCTTGAAAGCATAATCCCCTACTTTGCTTGCCAATCTCATCCCTCCTCTTTCCCTTTTCTAATGCGCAAATTATAAGATTGACTCTATCCACATTGCACGGATGAGGTAATTTTGTAAATACAATAATAAATTTATAAGTTCATTATGAAATAATTACAAGTTTATTGAATTTTAATTATAAGTTCATTAAATTTAAGTAGTAGATTCACTATTTTTTATTTAAAATTTAAGTGAAGTAGAGGAATGTAATGAATTTGTATGATTTAATATGCAATTTATTAGTTAAAAAATTTAATGAACTTGTACTTACTCTATAATAAACCTATACTTACTATATAATAAACTGTATGATTTAATCTGCAATTTATTACATGAATTTCATGTGAAAGATATGATGAACATATAGTTATTGCATGTTGAATCTGTAGTTTCTAAGCAACGAATATATAGTTATTACATTATGAATCTGTAGTTATTAAATAATAAGCTTGTATAATTTAAATTTCTACAATTTATTACATGAATTTTAAGTGAAAATATAATGAACTTGTAGTTACTACATAATAAACATTAGGAGCAGAGTTTTATGAGAATATAGGAGGGACATTATCCTCCAAAATTTTGAAACTTCCTTGTGTATATAGTATAACTAATATTTATGATAAATATTTTTCATATAATTTTAATATTTGTTCCCTTAAAATTTAATTTTTTTTTACATATATAGTATAATTAAAAATTTTAATACATATTTTCCCTTAATTACCGCATTTAATTATTTCACTCCCTAGAATTCGAATATGAACATGTAATTACTTTACGATAAACCTATAAATTTATTTTATTTACAAAATTATTATCATATTTTTTAAAATTCAAATACATATAATGGACTCCTAATCTATATTGCTACATGCACATAGATCTATAGTATAACAACTCTTTCAAATGCTTTGCTAAAATTGCTAAATGCTTAGCTCTTCTCTTCGGCCTACAACTATGGAGTATGAACTAGTTTTTATTTAGCAGAATCTAATACTGAATGCACTCTTTTATTTTCTACTATTTTAATAATACATAATTTTTTTTTTCTCATTAGTAGGCCCAATGGAGTGGATTATATATAGTAGGGAATTTTTCATAAATACCAAAAAAAAAGAAGAAGAAATAATTGCAATTTTATCTTCTATTAATATTTCTTTCAATTTTATCGAAAAATACTTTCAACAATTATAACAGTAACTAAATCTCAAAATCATCACAAAATATGCCTAGATAGTTGGCATATTTTCAGTATATTTTGAAAATATTTTAGTTTGATTTTTACCAAAAACCAACCAAAAAAATGAACAATTAAATCATTAAAAAATAAGAATAAAATTCAAAACATCGCAAAATCTTAAATAAACAGTTTGATATATTTTTCGGAATATCTTGAGGATATATGGGGTATACATCAGGAATTCCTTAGAAATAATTTGAGAATATTCTGGGTATACCTTATTTAGAAATTCCTTAGAAATTATACCTTATTCTGGGTATACCTTATTCTGAGTATTCCTTAGAAATTCTCATGGAATTTTCTGAAAGAAATTTTATTGGAATATCTTGAGTATACGTTAGAGATACTTCGGTATACCTTTGAAAATTCTATGAGAATACCTTGAGTATTCCTTCAGGATACTTTGGGTATATATTCGGAATTTTTTGAGAATTCTCTAGAAGAAATTTATTGGGAATACCTTGAGTATATCTTAGGAATATTTCGGTATACCTTTGGAAATTATATAAAAATATTTCTGATATACCTTAGGGATACTTTGGGTAAACTTTGAAAATATTTTAGTGATTCAAAAAAAATCAACATAGACAAATGACAATTGAATGAGCAAATCACTTAGCAACCAATTACGAATCAACAAAAACTCAACTAAATAATAATCGAAATATATTTAAATCCATTTAAAAAAAATTAAAAAATTGAAACAAACATTGAAGGAATAGAAGAAGAAAGGTCATGAAAGTTGAAATAGCTTACATCAATGGCAGCCATTGCACTCGATAGTTATCGATTACATAATCGGTGACAATCTTGAATAGCGCCAAAACTAAAAAATCAACTAAAGAAATGAGAGAAGAAATTTTCAACGTAGTTGAAAAAGTTTTCAATACAAATGAAAAAAAGAAAATTTGGTTTTCAATTTTGAAAAAAACAACAAAAATGGGTGGATGGTGAAATTTTCTCAATATAATAAGAGTAGTCATCTCCTTACATTTACTTTATAGATGTTAAATTTTCATCAATATTGATAGAGATTGGCAATGAAATTTAAATATGAAAAATACATCAATTTTCACACGTGAAAAAACCTATTAAATCAACCTTTGATTAGCAATACATGATAAAGTTTGAATATTTGTCTTATATAATAAAGTTTGCATAGAGGATTTTGCATTTTTTGCATTTTGTTTATTAGATTGAATTATATACACTTTAAATTTAATAGAAACTGGATATAATCAAATACTTTAAATCTTTGTACTTATATTTATGGGATAATTTTCAGCAATTGATATCAGAATTTGCACTCTGTAACGATACTATACTTCAATTTTTAATTAAAAAAAAACCTCTAAATTAATTTTTAGAACAATAGAAAACCTTTCGCTATTGATTTTTATAGTTATTAACTTTCGTAACAATATTTTCCAATTATAACTTTGCTCTCACAATATGTTAAACATACAAATCGTACATGGGTATTTCTCCAAGGACTCGAAAGCGTCAAATCCTGTTCAAGTTGAAGGCCAACAACAGCAAAGAAACTCTTTAGATTACTTAGTCATCAAGCATCTATAATCTGTTAAAAGTCTAGCAAATACTGACAATAATCTGTCAGATTTTCAATTTGCTATTTATTCCAGTAAAATCCACTCAAATACTTCAATATATATTAATGTATATATAGCTAACCATGCTATATGATTAAACAAATACAAAAAAAATGCTGAAAACTAGATTAATCTAACAATTCATAAACATTATTTAGATCCGTAGCTCATTCTTGATAAATCAGCCGCTCATTATATTGGAATTTGGAACTACATTGCACATGACAAGGTTTTAGCTTCATCTCCAAATCCAACTCCCACATGGCAAGAATGCAGCTCTACCGCCATTTCTTTTCCGACAAAGATATAAGCTGCCAAGAGGAAATTTACAAGAAATTAATATACAAGCTTATACTATGATGGAAGAATAATGAAGAAATGCTGCTAACCGAAACATTCATGCTTATATACATACACAGCATCAACTTTAGCCTCATCCTGGAAAGCACCTCAGATTCACTGGGGGTGCTTCTTGAGACACACCTAAACTGAGGGTTCCAACAATCATGAATGAACAGAACTCATAAAATCTACTCAACAACCCCCCTAATCCAGTTCCTACTTCCGGCTTTGCCATCTCAACCTGTGCTTCTACATATAAGAGGAAGCTCACTGTCGAAGAACAGGTAATTTCACAACAGTTATTGTTACCATAATTTCAGGTATTTTGTGTTTAAGTCAGCAGCTTCAAGCTAAATTGCTATGAACACAGCTTCTATCTCAATTTGATTGTTATTAATGACTATGGTCAGATGGTGTCACAAACTATTGCTTGAGGTCACAAATTATAAAGCAAGTATATACAGACATATCAGAAGGATCTAGTTAGCAATTCTAACAATGACGACTCAGCAGGAGCAAAATAGAAGTTCACTCACCAAATTGGAACAAATTGATCTATAAAAATTTCACCTAGTTTAGCTAAAAGTTCAATGACAACGGAACAAGTTAAACCCAAGGAGGAATAACTCCTAGAAATATTCTAGACTTTTTCTACAATTAACTGGCTAATTATGACTAAGATAATAACTGTTGATATCGAGCACTATCTGTGCAGTTATTATTAGGCATCACTGTTCGGTACCCTTAACTTTTTAAGAACCTACTGATATATTCAGATATCACTATATCATGTAATATGATATTCTTCTTCAAAATAAACCATGTGATAACCTAGAGACTCAATAAATGTCCAATTCACTATCATTTTTCAGCTATGAAAATTTTTAATTTTATCTTTTATCAGAAATATTTATCTTATTATTATCAATAACTTGATAATAAATTTTATATGGATAATCTATGAGTTGTATATTTTATAGTATATATAACTACTACATTCATAATTTAATCAACAACTTGATATTTTATTTATTATGAATGTGAAATATATACATGTCCATTATGGTATATTATTTAATACATAAAAAAAAGTGAATGTATTAGAGCATACATACCACTAATAACACTCTCTTCCCAAAAATAGGTAAATAACTACCCTTCTTTATCATTCCATTACTTACCCCTCCGTACCCTCCATCCAAACAATACCTAAAACAAAAATGGAGCTGAAAATTAAGATTTCTACTCACCAAAAAAACACAGAAGAGATCATAAATAGATCTAAAGCAGTGTCTTGTTTGGAATTCAAGCAAAACTAGGGGCTCTAATTCCAGAATACTTTCCCAGGTGGTCATACAGTTGATATCTTCCCCACTTTGCACTATTACATTATGTATTTTTGTACTTCATTCTCATCTGTTCCCTCTTCTTTGTTTTTTCTCTTTCCAACAAAAAATAATCTTTCTTATTTCATTTGTTCTCACAAGCTAATAATGGAGAATAATAGAAATTCCAAATTGCTCCATCTAGGATTCTAGAGAACTCAAATGATAATGGATCAGAAAATATTGGATACAGCAGATACAGCAATATTATAAAGCTTAGTGCAGAAACAAAGATTAACATGATCCATCATTAGATTAGCAGCATTACTCTAGCACACTTGTGCAACATAAGGTATTAGGGGATAAATTTTGCTTTGCGAAGCAAGCAGACTTAGGAAAGAAAAGACACTGAGACTTCAAATTATCTATGAAACAAGTAACATTTCATTCAGATAAAAGTAGGTTAAATAGACAAAACTGAAGTTGAAGGGTTTAATTTTGACAAAAATCTAAGCTGGAAGGCTTAATATAGACAAAACTGAAGTTGGAAGCATTAAATTTCATAAAATAAAAGTTGAAGGGCATTATTTGAACAAGTAAAAGTTCAAGGGTTCAATAGACAAAACATCTGTCGTTCAGGAACTAAAGAATGCATTTTTCCAACAAACTACTTATTTAGAAAAATTAAGCCATAGAATTCTGGAGATGTTTTTGCAATTAAAGTAGACATCAGAATGCAAGGTAAAGGTGAATGTTATAGCAGTAGAAGTTGGCAGATGACAATCACTCACAACCAAGCGTGAGCTCACATGTGCACACACGCATATTTCGGCATGGTACAGAGCATTAAACATCAAGGTCAATTCAATCTTAAATTTATCAGCACTCAAAAGAATACAATAAAATAAAATAAAACTTTAAAGGTGTTGTGATATATTGAGATATATTTGAATAATATTATTAATTAGCTTTATTTATGTAATTAGGAATAGGTAGAGATTTATTTCCTAGTTTGTATTGTTTCCTATTCTTTATATATTTGTTTCTTATTTTATATTCATAAAGTTGTATATATAGGGCTTTCTACTATCAATGATACAATCGATTTCTCTCAATTCTTGTTTCTTTACATGATATCAGAGTTATGGGCTCCAATGGAACCCTATTTGGAAATCGATCCGAGAGTTATACCTAAGTGAGCATTTCTTTGTCATAGTTGGGTCACCATGAGTGATCCATTTTGTTTTTTTGCCCTTGAGAGCAGGCTGTGTAATTTATTGGGTCACCTTTGTCGAGTACCATTTGTTGTCAGTATATCTCGCTTGACTCTCCTCAGATTATACAACATCATCTCTTTAACTCTCCCCAGATTGTACGACATTATCTCCTACCTGGTTGGGTCTACATTGGTGTGGTGTGAGGCCTTGTCTTACAGGTTTTGTCGGTTCGTAAGATATTTTCTATCTGGTTGGGTCTACACTAGCATGGTGTAAGGCCTTTTGTGATACAGGTTTTTGAGCTATTTGTTTTTACATCTATAACAGATTGGACATGATCGATATCTATACTCCAACTTGAGGGGGAGTGTTGTGATATATTGAGATATATTTGAATAATATTATTAATTAGCTTTATTTATGTAATTAGGAATATGTAGAAATTTATTTCCTAATTTGTATTGTTTCCTATTCTTTATATATTTATTTCATATTTTATATTCATAGAGTTGTATATATAAGGTTTTCTACTATCAATGAAATTATCGATTTCTTTTCATTCTCGTTTCTTTACAAAAGGCAAGTTGTACGAATATTCAATGAGAAAGACCCAATTCCACATAATTAAACTTGTATGTCAAGTGGTTTACATAAATATTCCAATTTTATGTAGCAAAAGCATTCATAGCTCCAATAAGATTGTAAGTAGCACTACTATTCGTAATTATAAAAATCCTTTAGAAACGCAAACAAGGACCATGCCAATTCTATTGAGATGATTTTAAATTATCTGAACCTGAAACATTCAACACTAGATAATTTACATTGTCAAGATACGACATGATATTTGATACTACAAGAAGACCTATCGTCTTTTGAAAACATAAGTTCTTATAAGATTTTTAAAATCCCTTTAATCAGATTGCTTCTGTTGAGGCACACAGCAAGAAAAAGAATTCAGTTGCTAAAAGTCTTCCATAACTAGGTTCACTATTGTCCATAGACATGAAAAAATAAGATCACCAAGCTTGCCACACTATATAGCAGTTGAAACAAAGATGGAAGACATAACTGTTCCAGTTCAGAAATCAATTGATCCTAGCATGCCACTATAACAATTGATTTTGATTTAAGACTTTATCGATTTTAGATATAATGGCCATACAAGATTAAAAAATAAGCCTACATGCCAACAGGCACGCAAAGATGAGAAAACATAGAAGTTGAGCAACATACACAGAGAGACAAGCAAGCCTGTGCATCAACTAACCTGACGAGCAACCTGTGCTAGCCTTCTATTATCTCTAGATGATTCAGTTATTATGCCTGACTTGTGTGACGCCATAGAACCATTTTGTTTCTCCTCCATCTTTCTCCTCAAAGTGTTATCTTCAAGAGAAGAATCACCGTCAGGGCTGCTTGGAAATTCCTTCTTCCGTTTCCTTTGGAATGTGTACTTGAGAAACTTGTTATTCACTGGTTGAATAGAAGCTACTTCATTTGCACCAGGCTCCTTTGAATCTGAGTTTGACAGTGATACACTAGCTACCTCAAAATCTGTCTTGCAAGCGGAAAACTCTGGACCCAATGCAGCTACAGCATCCTGTTCAGCCAATTCTAATTCTTCTATAGACAATTTATCATTGCTTGGTGCATTCTGGAATGAACAAGTTCTGCCAAACTCGGTTTCCTCCTTAATACATTCTTCAGATCCTGATTGCATGATCATCTCATGCGTATTAGAAGGTGATATATGTTCCACAAGAGGCTCACGATTCTTCTGACATATATTATCAATTGTCACAGAATCCTCCCTAATTTGCACATTGTTATCTACAGCCTGAAGAGGAAAAGTTGGAAAACTCTTGTATTCTCTTTGTCTTCTACATCTAGCAGCTCTTCGTTTTTTTCTTATTCCTCTAGGAATACCTCCATCATTCTTGGCTACAACTGGACTTCTCTTCACATCAGAACTAAAATCAGCCTTTGCACCAAAGTTTTTACATATATGTTTATCTTCTTCGTCTTTGATAAATATCTGATTCTTCGCATCAACACCTTGTACAGAAACAGATGGATTTCTTTTTCTTCTTCTTTTCCTAATCCTATTACCTGCTTCAGTATCCTTGACTATATCTGGAATTCTCTCTACATCACAGAAATTATCGACCTTAGAAGTGAGTTGTTTGCACAAATCCTTACCTTCTTCATCTTCTCCTATAAATATAAGATTCTTTACACTGTCAGATTGCCCAGACAGAGACAGATTTCCACCAAGCAGATTCCTTTCAAAAGCACGAATTCTCTGAGTGCATCCATTTCTATATAGCTCGGCTTCTTTGCTTCTCATCACTATGGAAGCAAAATCAGGATTACAAGCAAAGCAATTGTCTTTGTGGCAATCATTTTCGCCATAGCATTTATTACCATCACATGCCCTATTCAAATTTGAATGCTTTGTCTCAAGAGTTATAACTGGATCACATTGCGAGGCTGGCAGAGAAGACATTACAGACCAAGAACCAGATGTACTAAGTTTATTCTCCTCCGTTGTAGTTACCAGAATAGCATTTTTACCTTCTGAATTGCGTTCACCTAAAGGCTGTATTTGGCTGCTCATCACCTTCTCCAACTCATCCTGAAGTTCTCTCAACTCAGCTCTGAGGTCTTTTACAATATCCTCAGCTTCCCCAAGTTGTGCTTCTAGTTCTTCAATCCTTCTCTGTTGACTTAAGGATGCCATTTCAGCCTCATTAACCTAATAATGTGTAGAGTCAGTCAATCTGCAAATAGCAAAAATTTCAATTGAAAAAGAAAAACAAAGTCGTTCAACTTACGGTAGTTATAAATATTGAAGAAGCAAGAGAGGCACCTAATTTTATCACCTCATTAGAGACAAAAAGATTGTTGTAACTAAACCAATGGACAAAACTACAACTTATATGGAAGTGAAAGAACTTTCAAGGCATTGACAATAGCCTGAATTTTGTAAATTATATATTCAATATGCTCAATTTTAGAAAGTCTGCCACATTTTGATATTAAGGATCAAAACTCCTTTGGTTTAGTAAAATATTTCTTTACAACTAATCATTGCATAATAAGAGAGATGGTCAGAGTAGTTCAATTCCATACTTCCTGAGAAACTACTCATCAAGCATGAGATGATGAAATTTGCATGTTTAGTTCTGAACCCTGGATCAACACAGACCACACAAACACCTTTAGCACAACTGCACAAGAGCAAGTATGCAAAACACAACTTACAATTACTTTTAAAATGTTGTATTTTCGGTGAGACACCATCATAGTGAATGATTTGTTCATTAGAAAACAAACTCATAACATAAAAAACTGTCCACAGTGACTTCATATGTATCCCTGCATTATACTTGGTGTGACAATCAAAAACTTTACTCACAAATGACATAAACATCATGTCCAATATTTGTGTAATCATAACAAACAATGAATTCTATTAAGATTCCACAGCCTATAAATCAATAAAGATCATGCTAAACATCAACAACTAAAGTATGGTGCATGTATGCTCTTGCACAATTCCAAAAAAAGCTTGTTCAAAAGGTGCTGCAACACAGCACACAATATATACTGGCAGAAGCCCATTTACCAAAGTTAAAGCAATCCTACCATTGCAGTACTAATCAGCAGAAGATGGGGATAGAGTAAAGGATTTTCATAAACCATTTTAAAAGAAACACATGCCTCAAAATACTGATGTATAAGCAGAATTTTTAGCAACGAAGTCCGAAGAAAACTTTTAAATGTCAGACACTTGTTAGGGTAATGCAAGAACACAAAACAACATTGAATAATATCGACCAATCCAAACCAGAGAAGAAGGCTTTGCAGCGGCAAGTTGAGAAACGCAAATACAAATACCAAAGATTCACTTTACAATGCGTGATCAACCACACAGAAATTGGCACAAAAAAAGAGCCCCACAAAATCAATATACACAAAAAGCCTAGCATCCGTAGCAATCACCCCAACACCATCGCCACTTGGGAAAAACACAAAAAAAATGGGTGAAACACCAAAAATAAGCCAAGAACAAAATCTGAGGCGATCACTTTAAAATAAATTAAAAGAATAAAAGGGGTAAAATGAAAAAAACCGTTATACCTTAGCATCCAACATCTGTTTAAGCCTAAGAAGCATACGCAGTGACTCATCTTTCGCAGCAAATAGCTCGCGTTGATACCGCTGCGCTCTCCTCTCCGACACCATTATCCTCGCCGCCGCCTCCTTCGCCGTATTCAGTATGATATCGGCGTACGCCTTCTTCAACGCCGTTAATTTCTGCTCAGACCGAAAATAAAACAAAATCACTAAGAGATACTAAAAAATCAAGGTAAACAAAAAAAAAAAAAATCTGCCATTAGCTGCCCCATTCAACACAACCATAACAATTCTACCATCCCCGTCTTCTCAACTGAGAACAGTACAGTTGAAGGCGGAGATGGCGATTACAGTGACGGGGAGAAGGGTGAAGGGCAATGAGGTAATTTTACCTCGGATTCGGCCATTGAGGGCCGAGAAGGAAGAGAGAGTGAGAGTTAGTTGCTGGTTAAGACCAAAGTTGTTAAAGAGGAAACAGAGGGTGGTTTGTTCTCTTTTCCTTTCCTTTCCTATGCAAGCAGCTGTCTGTTAGGAACTGAAAGACCTGTCTTTGACCCTTATTTACCCAAATACCCCTCCAACTTTCTTTTAATTACACAATCCACCACGCAATCAAAAACGGTTCGCGTTTTATTTCTGGCTTTCCTTTACTGGGCGCGCACCAGGGAAAGCGGGGTCCACCGAGTTTTACTCGGTGGTGACGTGGATTGTACGAACTTACACGTGGCATTTAACAACGTGTCTTAACGCGTGTAGTCTTTTCGGTGATGGTTCGATGGGGAATCGTGCATAGGGAAGTGTGGGGATGCAACAGTTTCTTTGGCGGTTCTGATAACGGGCTTACGGTGGGTCGATAAACAGAAGATCGTGACTATTTCATGAATGAGCCACAGCTTGATGGGGTTATTTTGGAGAATTTAAATGAACAGTGTTTAAGCACTTGAGTTGTCAACCTCGTTACAGTTATTGAAGGAAGGTAAGTGATAAAAAGCTGTAGTTGGGCACTGCACTTGCAAAAACGGCATGGCGTTATGTTCCAATCAAAGATTGTCGTTTGCTATTTTGCCAAGTGAATTGCTCTCAAATCCCCCTAGCTTCTTTCACCTTCGTTTTGTGCTAAAAATCAACAGATAAGCAGCTTAGCTTCTTTCCGATGGATTCGGGTTCTTCTCGTAATGACAAAAAAAATAATAATAATAACAAACAACATTAACTGAATCCATCCAGTTTTTATTAATTCATATGTCGGTATATTGATTGATGATC
Organism: Balakata baccata; assembly: GCA_949630135.1. Lineage (NCBI taxonomy): Eukaryota > Viridiplantae > Streptophyta > Magnoliopsida > Malpighiales > Euphorbiaceae > Balakata > Balakata baccata. Next base: position 36,657 of record CATIWF010173397.1, read on the forward strand.
TACATATTCTTTTTCTCTTTTGCTTTTTGTTTGGAGAAATACTATTTGTATTGGCACATTTTTCTCGATTAATATAAAATATTTATATTCAATTCATTCATCCGTTTTTTTCAATTTATATTAAAATATATATATATTTTATAAAGAAAAAAAAGTTGAAACAAGTAGCATTTCTCTTTTATTTGCATTTAAACATTTGTTTGGACTATAAATTATTTTCTTTCTCGGTTGAGATTTCTCAATTCCTGCTAACCAATCACTTTTATTCCTGCAACAAATTTTCCCTTTTATAAACTGCTTAGCTTCTTTCCGATGGATTCGGGTTCTTCTCGTAATGACAAAATAATAATAATAATAACAAACAACATTAACTGAATCCCATCCAGTTTTTACTACATATTTTCTTTTTCTCTTTTACTTTTTATTTTGATAAATGTTATTTGTACTAATATTTTTTTGTTTCTTTCATATATAGTGAATTTATTGCATACTATAATATTCAATATATATGATTTTCCTCATCGATTGCTGCAGATTTATTTGGATTTAAATAAGATTGGGATTGACATCATATACACTTGGCAATCATGTTGGTGAGTTTATGCAGTAGAGTTCTTCTAGATGTATATATAGATGTGGCGTTTATACAGTGAAGGAAGTTGAAGCTCTGGGTCTTATACTAATGGTCAATCTATGCTGATGCAAAAGGTGTTTGTCGAGGCTGTCAACCATCAAACATTTTGAACAGATTTGGATGAATTTGATTAGAGATTGCAAAGCTTTATTAGCTAATAGTAGCAATTATTCTGTCTCTCTTTTTTTTTTTCCAATAAAAAGGTTACAAAAACTAACAACAATAAGTCATTCCATTGAGATTATGAGCAAGCCAATCTCATAGGCAATGGCAGAGCCATAACTCTAGAATTATGGAGTAAATATATTATTTTAAAGAAGAATCATGAATTACGGAGCAAATTTATAATTTTAGAAAGGACAATATTAAAATAATATAAATTTACATGCTATTATATGTATTTTCAAAAATTAAAAGGAGATAATTATCTATCATTAAATAAATGTGGCTCCGTCACTGCATAGATACCTTTAGGAGGACCGTGAATATAATTATATATATATTATTGTCTTGTTTGGTATAATAAAAGAATAAAAAATAGATTCCTATTCTTAAAAATGATGTTTTGGATTCTAATATTTTTCTTTGGTATGTTAGCGCAATGTAAATTTAAATCTTCTTTTTTTTGTTTGGTATAATTCTATAAATAACAGGAATAGAATTCAAAAATTAATTATTTTCTATAATAACGCTCGTTTTAGTCTATATTTTATAAACAAATGAATTGGTAATTATTTTTTAACACTTTATTTTATTTTTTATTTTTTTAACTATTTTATCGCATATATTTTATAAAATCTGATAAATTATTATTCATCTTATTTAAATTTTAAAATAATTATAAAAAATACTACAAACTATAATTTTAAAAATTAATTTTTTATATTCAAATATAATTTTAAATTACTAACCGTTTCATTCCAATATTTATTCTGATTTACCGCAAGAAAAATTCCATTTTTCTCCTAATTGAATTAAATTATTAATTAAAATTAAATTAAATTGAACCTATTAATTAAAATCAAATGATTGATTAATTAAAATTAAATTGAATTTTATGTATGAATTTGATGTCACGCATTAGAACTCTACAAATAGTGTTATATGAATTCCATATTCCATATTTCATTTTTATTTTTTCTTTTTACTTTTTTGCTTTTTGAAGTTTCATTTTTTCAAAAATTTTCATTAATTTTACAAATAAATAGCAATAAATTAATTAATGTGATAAATATGATTTAGAGGGTAAAATGTAGGAAAAAAACAAAAATATCAGGCTGTTAATCAAATTTGTTGATGCAAGGGTGCAATTGGTTTTTTTTTTTCTAAGTTAAAAAGTTTCAATAAGATAATTTTGGATGGTTTAATTAGATTAAAAAATATTTAAAATAACAAAAATAAAATGATATTTTTAAATACTAAAAGATATAATTAAATTAAAATGTCAGAGAATTAAAGTGTAATGTCAATTTTTATTGCCATACTTAAAAGACTAATATGCAATTATAATTAGTGACTAAATTTAAAAATAAATATTAAAATAATTAATAATGTTTTTCTTAAAAAAAAATTACAACATGTGATAACATTTTTGTGAAAGTGAGAATTGTAAAAAAATGCTGAAATTGAAATGAGCTTATATATGTGAATTGAAAAATAAATATTAGTGGGAAAGGGATTCCAAATACCACAAAAAATTTAAGTAATAGAAATCCTAATAAATTGAGTAATTGAAATTCTATTAAAAAAAAAATAGGATGCCAAAACAAATTTTTGAAAGAAAATTCAATTCCTATTCCAAATTTTGGCAAGCTATTAATGAATTTTATGTGGTTTCTTACCTTTTTAAATTCAAATTTATTTTTTGTTTACGTCTGCGTATTAGTATGCCATCATATAAATCATGGAATTTATCATTATATAATAATTTGAGCCGTTCAAAATTATGTAATTAGATTTATTAGATACTTATTATATGATATGAACTGTTCATTTGTTATAGTGTACTGATACGTCTGGTATATCATAAAATGAATCTATATTTATATTAATCAAAATTTATTTCCAACCCTCTTTCTTCTTTAGTTAAAATGAAAAAAATTGTAAAGGCAAATTACATAATAAAACCCTAAATTTTTATTTTTCTATCAAAATAATCATACTATTTATTTTTTACTTTTAAATATACATATTTTCAATTTTATATCAAATATAGCATTGCAGGAAATTTAATTTGATTTAACAATAATATGACGTTTTAAATCTAATTGTTTTTTAATTTAGCACTTTGACATGTATTAATATGTTTGTGTTGTTTGTTTATTAAAATTAATATGATATTTTTTTGAAATAATGTGACAATAGTTAAAAAATTATATAAATTTATATAAAACTAGATATCAAATGACTTTAAATTTACACACACATATATATATATATATATATCTATATCTAGTTAAAGCTAGTCATATGTAAGCTAGATATATACAAATATAATTAGATTAATGCATATATACTTTCACTAAAGAAATCATATATATAAGTAGATAAAAAAAAGATTAAATTCTTTTATACATTTCATATAAAATTGAATATCATATATATATATATATTTAATAGTTAAAACTTAAAAAATATGATTATTTTAATAGAAAACTAAAAGTTAAAATTTTTTACACAAATTACCCTATTTTAAATTAGTGGAAGGTTTTCACTTTTCACCTCAACAAGGCTCATGTTAAGCAATAATTAGTTTTGAATAATATCTCATTACTTTCTCATTTATTCAATTAGTTCACACTGGGCATTGCTTGAAGAGAAGCACGACAGGGATCTTACAACAACGTCTAGAGATAAAATGTTTAGCCCAAATTACGGATAATCCTGAAGTTTTAATTAATTATAGTGAGAAAAAACTTCCAAGAAATTAATTGTGAATGTCTGTTATTTGAAATCATACTCATGATTTTTCAAATCCTTTATGATTTTTTCATATTTCAAATATTTTTGCATGGAATTTCTAAAATTTTATAGGTTAAAAGTGCAAATTAATTCTTCAACTATATTTTATAGAGCTAATTATTCTCTTAATTTTGATTCAATACAAAGTCGATGATGTGAGTCACTCCATAAAATACAGTCGAAGGATTAATTTGCATCTTTAACATTTTTTATATACAATGTAAGCCTAATAACCTTTTATAAGAATTTATATTTATTACCAACGATGGTAACTATATGACATCTAATACATTCAAGCCACGATATTTCTAATTATTAGCTTAAACCACATTTTTATAAAGAAAAAAAAATTTATTAGTTTTTTTAAAATTTATTTCTATTTGTCAAAATTTTATAGCTTAGTGATTTGCTCTTTTCTTTATAACAATTTCTTGGACTTTGAATTTCGATTTATCTTTTCACGAGTAGTTCGAAATTTGTTTTACCGCCAAAAAGAGCTTAACAGTCATAATAATCCGGGTCAAGTTCATAACGGGTATTAACGACTAAACATATAACCCGCCCAACCGGCCACACGGTTTTCCTGTTTATCCTCAGAATATCCACGTGTCCTTCCTCAAGATAGTTCAAAGCTCTCGCTCTGCAGTCCCTCTTCGAGCTCTCAATTTTCCGAGAAAATTCTGCTCGAATTTCTTGTTCTCTATCTATAATTTCAGTTTTCCTGAGAAATTTCCCTTCCTCTGCCTTATCTTCCTCCCAATCAAATCCATAATTACACCTCAAAAGCTCATGATATCCAAATTACCAGAATGACCCTCTTCCCCTCTCTCACCATTCGCAATCCTTCACCACTATCCTCCCAGTTCCTTAAACCAAGGCTTAAACCCCATCCCTTCCCGTTTCTTAGTTATCCCGTCCGAATTCTACTCATTTCACTCTCCGGAGAGAGGAAAACATACTCTGGCGCTGGAAAAGCACGGGCCAAACCTAAAGAACTCGTCTTCGGCCAACCTTCCGTCTTCGTTGAGAAAGGGAAGTATAGTTATGACGTCGAAACTCTAATTAACAAGCTCAGTAGCCTCCCTCCTCGAGGCAGCATCGCGCGCTGCCTCGAAGTTTTCAAGAACAAGCTCTCCTTGAACGACTTCGCTTTGGTCTTTAAGGAATTTGCCCAGCGCGGGGATTGGCAGAGATCGCTTCGCCTTTTCAAGTACATGCAGCGCCAGATATGGTGCAAGCCGAATGAACATATTTACACCATCATGATTAGTCTATTAGGTCGTGAAGGTCTCCTCGAGAAATGCGCCGAAATTTTCGAAGAAATGCCCTCCCACGGCGTGCCACGTAGCGTTTTCTCCTACACAGCTTTGATAAACTCTTATGGGCGTCACGGCCAGTATGAAGTTTCGCTCGAGCTTCTGGAGAGAATGAAGAAAGAGAAGGTTTCGCCGAGTATATTGACTTATAATACTGTGATAAATTCTTGTGCCAGAGGTGGGTTAGATTGGGAGGGGTTGTTGAGTTTATTTGCTGAAATGAGGCATGAAGGAATTCAGCCTGATATTGTCACTTATAATACTTTGCTTAGCGCTTGTGCTAATAGGGGTTTAGGAGATGAGGCTGAGATGGTTTTCAGGACTATGAATGAAGGGGGGATGGTGCCTGATATAACAACTTATCGTAATCTGGTTGAAACATTTGGGAAATTGAATAAGTTAGAGAAGGTTAGTGAATTACTTAAGGAAATGGAATCTAGCGGCCACCTACCTGAAATTTCCTCTTATAATGTCTTATTAGAGGCATATGCAAGCAAAGGGAATATTAAGGATGCAACGGGGGTCTTTAGGCAAATGCAAGAGGCAGGATGTGTGCCAAATGCAGTGACCTATAGTTTGTTATTGAATTTGCATGGGAGGCATGGGAGATATGATGATGTTAGGGAGCTTTTCTTGGAGATGAAAGTCAGTAACACAGATCCTGATGTGGCAACGTATAATATACTTATAAAGGTATTTGGCGAGGGTGGGTATTTCAAGGAGGTGGTGACACTATTTCATGATATGGTGGAGGAGAATGTGCAGCCAAATATGGCGACTTACGAGGGTTTAATATATGCTTGTGGCAAAGGAGGGCTACATGAGGATGCTAGGAAGATTTTACTTCGTATGGGTGAGCAGGGGATAGTGCCAAGTTCAAAAGCATATACAGGTGTTATTGAAGCCTATGGACAGGCAGCATTGTACGAGGAGGCTCTTGTTATGTTTAATTCCATGAATGAGATGGGAAGCAATCCGACTGTTGAGACTTATAATTCACTGATTTACATGTTTTCAAGAGGTGGACTTTACAAAGAATCTGAAGCAATTTTGTGGAGAATGGGTGAATCTGGAGTTGCACGGGAGAGGGATTCTTTTTGTGGTTTGATTGAAGGTTATAGACAAGGAGGTCAGTTTGAAGAAGCTATCAAGGCTTATGTTGATATGGAAAAAGCAAGATTTGAGCCTGATGAGCGGACTCTTGAGGCTGTTTTGAGTGTTTACTGTACTGCTGGTCTTGTTGATGAGAGTGAGGACCAATTCCGGGAAATTAGAGCTTCAGGAATATTGCCGAGTGTTCTGTGCTACTGTATGATGCTGGCTGTTTATGCAAAGACTAACAGGTTTGGGTCTGCTTAATCTTCTAAGAGTCGTTCTATTGTAATTGAAACTAATGGCAGGGCTATGGCCACATGGCACAAGGAAAGTATAACAGGATCTCAAGAATGCCATAGGTTGTCAGATTACTTCGCAGTTAGGTTGCTATTACCTAAGAATATCTACTGCATAAGATAAACAATAGTTTGGTTCAAGTTTATAAGTATAAACATATAGTGCAATTGAAATTCTTCTCAATATTTACACTATAGTCTGGTTATTAGATATAAACATACATTAAATTGAATTTTTTTTTCCTATCTTGAACATTTTATTCCTTTGGAGTTTGTATCTTGAAAGAAAAAAATGAAACTTTGTAATGGAGGCTGAAATGCATGAGATGATTTTTGCAACCTGAATGAACCAACATTAGTTTTACTGATTTCCTGTTCCATGCCCACATTGTCATTCTCTTTGTAATTTGGTTGAATGTCATCAACAAGATGCTTTCCTGATTTTTCCTCATTGTAACTCTAGCTTATCTGCAAGGTTCAGTTTTATCTTAGTTTATGCCTTTTTTATGCTTTGTTTAATGTGCTTCTTTCAAGGTGGTTTTCTCAAACTTTTTCTAACAAATTCACACTAATCAAATGTCAATATTCAAGAAATTATATTGCTTACGAGAATTATCTAATCTGATTATTGAGGATATGCAACCTTCTGCTCAGTTACATTACATCGCTCTACATTCCTATTTGGTAATACATGCATTCTACCATTTGTTCATGGAATTGTATTGCTATCTTTTCTTATGATGTGCTTGCTATTTTTTTTTTCAATAGTATTGTTTTGTTATCATTAATTGCAAAAGGTCAATATTTTGTTAATGAAAATTGACTTTTTAAAATCAAAACATTGATGCAGATGAGGCATGCTACAATAAAAAATTAAAAACGTCCTATAGGGTATTAGTTTCACGGAATTTATAAATACAATATATAATGCAGCAATTAGTTCCATCTAACTACTTGAGATCCCCTTTTCCAGATGGGACGATGCCTATGAGGTGCTTGATGAAATGGTCACAAATAGGGTATCAAATATTCATCAAGTGATTGGGCAGATGATCAGAGGAGATTATGATGATGACTCTAACTGGCAAATGGTGGAGTATGTCTTTGACAAGTTAAACTCTGAAGGATGTGGTCTGGGAATGAGGTTTTATAACACACTTTTAGAAGCACTTTGGTGGCTGGGTCAGAAAGAACGAGGTGCAAGAGTGCTTAGTGAAGCAACAAAGCGAGGGCTTTTCCCTGAACTTTTTCGTAAGAGCAAACTTGTATGGGCTGTGGATGTTCATAGGTACCATAATATGTCTATAATTCCAATTCTATTTCCCCTTTTTTCATTAGTCTGGTTAATTTTGTTATGGATGATTTTTGTAGGATGTGGGATGGTGGTGCTTATACTGCACTATCTGTTTGGCTCAATAATATGCACGAGATGTTCTTGGAGGGGGAGGATCTTCCTCAACTGGCATCAGTTGTTGCTGTGTAAGTCATTTTCTCCATTGTTTCATGTCTTTGTTTTGTGAGAGTTTGAGGTAGGGATGACTTTCATAGCAATGGCAATTTGAAGTTAGCTCACTGAGATCTTGATTCCAAATTTTTGTCATCGTGTGAAATATCCTGACCATTTAGCTTTTATTTGGACATCATACAGCAATTCAGTTCTTTCACTGTGTCTATTAAGTAACATACTGGTTAAGTATACAGTTTAATGTGGCTCTCCATTTGTATAGTCATCTTTTATCTTCTGGTTTAGAGTTGGATACCCAAAATAACATTGGAGACAGCCATATAGTGTACTTTGTTTTTTGGCTGTTTCTTCTTAATTCTCTATTATGTCAAGTATACTCTGGTTGTCTGATTCAATGGGTCTGCTCATGTATTCTTTAGGTGAATATTTTCTTAGATGGCATTTAGGAATCTTCACCTGCTAGTTTAAGCACGTTATGTTTGATACTGCAGAGAGTGCCAACTGCATGACTCTTATCACCCTTTTCTACTTCTTGTAAATGTTTTTGTGATCAATCTAACTGAACTATATTGAACGACTTCCATGTAAACTATAACATGTTTGATCGTGTAGTTACATTTGCATGTGAAAAGTATGTTGGCTGCTGGACTACTAATTCAGTTGGATCCGAAATGCCTGTTTCGAAGTTCGTTTCATGGCAATTTTATATAAAATGAATCAGTTGGGCATATTTAGTTCAGATCCGTTTGGATACAAGAAGGATTTAGTCGAGATTTTATCAAGTGAATGTGTTTATGGCAGATGTGAACTGGCCAACTATTTGTCAAACTACATCCTGCATGTCAGAGGTGTTAGTGGGTGTAACAGGATTGCTAGAGGAGTATATTTTGTAGGTGCCATGGCCCAGAACTGACAGTGAAAAGTTACTGTGTATAAACCGTTGCTTCTGTTATGAGTTTTATTATTAATATATATTTTTTCTGTATCTTATATTTTGTAGAAATTTCAATTGGATTGCTTAAACTTTGTTTTCCCCTAACACGAAATTGTGTTTCTTCCTGACCAGTCGGGGGCAGATGGAGAAAAGCTCTGCTTCACAAGACCTCCCCATTGTGAAGGCAGTCTATTCCTTCCTGCAGGAAAATGTTTCGTCATCATTTTCTTTCCCAGGATGGAACAAAGGTCGAATTACCTGCCAAAGGTCCCAGCTTAAACGCATTTTATCAGGCACAGAATCAATGTCAGATGAAAACAAGAAAGATAAATTTATTGCTTTGAGCAACTCCCCTCTTTCCATATCTAGGACAAGAACATCAACAACTGATGTCAAGACTAAACATGAGAATTCCGAATCCGAAACAAGAAAAGGAACCAGAGCAGATCTTGTGCCGACAGTTTAAGTTGATATACTAATTCAATTCTTCCACCAACTTTTCACTTTCCAGGACATGGGGAATGTTCATCCTCCAATCTCAGTTGAACAAAGATATGGCAAAAGATTGATGCACTGTTGTTACTCTATTCCTTTCACTGGCCAGCAGATGAACGAACGTACTGTTGGTATTAAAGTTGGATGTCAGCTCATGGATTTGCTGAATGAACCAGTGGGAGATGATATTAACAAAATGGAGTTTTGCTCACTGTGATACATCAAAACCCCTGGTTTGACAGTGGGAAGAGCTCAGATGATGGAAAGGATTGTATTTTTGTAGCTTTAGCTCGGCATGTAAATGGATTTATATTTCCAATTTCCAATTAAAAGGAACCCTTTTCAGTCTTCACCTTTCACTTCATTTGATGGTATGGTCATTTGGGCATTGATCTGCATGCTTTTGTTGCTTAGCCAGTAGTAGAATGGTCATCTTAGGACCAGATAGAACACTTCATGCATATTGTTTTTTTACATGGAGCATAATACAGTTGTAGAGCTAACGCCTATATTTACAAGTGTAGTTGCTAAAAAGGATTCAATTCTAAGTTTTAGCCTCAACGGATTAAAACCCTTTCAGTACAAATGCAGGACAAATGATGGATTAAGACATCTTTGCTCACAGGGACCTTGGAAAGAGATTCTTTCATCAACTATGAAGAGTGAGAGGCCACATCGGTGGAAGCTATAGACTAATCATGCCGCACTAATATTTACTTCACAGATTGGAATACCAAAAGCTATTGTGAGGAAAGAAAGAAATGTTTCCATATTGGTTTCTTTGCCCCACTTTCCGGCCTTTTTCCCTTACATTTAACGAAAATGATGAGATTGAAAAGTAAGGAGAGGTGTCCATTGCAATCTTGCACGGTGAAATTTGGATCATTGCCATTTCTTTCTACCATCATCATAAAGCTATCAATCACTGTGTTCAACTTTTTTTTTTCTTTTTTCATAAAAGTTCTAAGTTTCTTAAAGAGAACTTAAATTCCATTTAGATTGTAACTCACTCATAAAACATATATGATTTTCACCCTTCCAATGAATAATCAAGAACCACTCCAGCAATAAAAAGTGGAAACTTTTAGATTGAAATAGATTATAATTTAATGGAGAAAATTATTCCTATGATTATAATTACTACTGTAAGTCATTTAATCTTGTTTTAATAAAAAAAACAAAAATTAATGATTTTATAAAGGCTAACCCAACATTTTTAATCTTAGTGGAACCAATGAAGTCCCCACAATTCCACCAATCATAAGTTATTCTCTGGGCAATCACTATTAACTTTTTCATGTTATAATCCTCAGTCTCAACCCAAAAGATCCTCTTTGCCCACCCAAAAGAAGTGTAATATATAGTTCTCCATTGACCTTTTAGGCTAAGAATCAAAATCCTTCTGCTGTATCAACTTTTATGCCTTCATTTCCCACTGAACTTGCATATGTAAACACCCAAAATAGTCTGGATACATTTCCTTTGAAACTAAGAAATTAAGAAAACCCTTTTAGGTTAAAGATTTAACTTTGATACATAGCATAGGAAAAAGCAATTTTAGAATCACATGCTTAACATGCAAAATTGTATTTAGACAAACTCAAGAAATGCAAATGAGTTGATACAAAACTCTTAAACTTAATCAAAAGTTTGAAATTGAAGCTCTGCAACTATTTTAAACACTTTTAAGGAAAAGAGCATAACTGCATTATAGGTTATGGAGTCATGTGACCTCACTAAACAATTTTAAATGGTTTAATGTATAATATTGTTATGGTGAGTAATTCCATAAAAACTTAAGAAAGTGATTTCACATATATAATTATTGTCAGTTATATGTCTTCTTTTTATGATTTGTACTATGAAATAATTATTGACAATTGCATGTCATTTTATATGTATAACTATTAGGGCATATCATAATTGTATGTCATTTTATATACTTCCTATAAAAGTAACTTTATTAGTATTATTTAGCAATTATATGTTTATGAGTAATCAATTAGAAAATTTTTTCTAACTACATCACCAATTCAGAAAATACTTTATCGCCTATTATAGTTTTATCCACACGTTATGAGTTAGTTGGACTAACTCCATATATCTTTTTAAATAAAAAAGTAGCATGTAGACATAAAATGAATAGTAAAAATAAAAGGAGGCTAATGCCACATTCAACCCAAAACTTAACTGAAGTCATAGCCTTTATACTGAATCATTCCCTTTTGTGAGTGAATTGTTTAGATATTTGGATTTGGGAAAGAAAAGAAAAGATTGATGGGATTTAGCACTAAAATACTATTATGTCCAAATAAAGTTCTTTTTCAGGGAAAGCTGAACATTCAGTCATTCTGCCAAGTAAAGTTGTGAGGAATCTTCTTGGTAACAGATGATTATGGTTGTTGAATCCTATACCCATCTAATATGTTGCCCATTGGTTCTTTTTCTTGTTTAGTTATTGGTTACCCATTGGTTTAATAGTTATGTGAAAGCAACTTTCTTTCTTGTAAAAAAAAAAAAAAAGCAGCTTTCTTTCTATCTTACAAATGGTAAAACATTCTAAAACTGAAGTGAATGCATTTGTACAAAAAATATTTTTTTTAAAAGAAATATGTGATAATTCAGTTACCTTTAAGCTTTTTTACTCCTTTTTAAAATATATTTAATAGTATTTGAATCCAAAAGTTGTTTTAAAATTTAACCTATGACACCAACTGAACAAGGATTGGACAATTTTTTTTTAATGTAACATGATTAATATTATTAAAGTCAAAATGGGTAAGGGATGGAAATTATAACACACATAAAAGAAAAAAAAAACATGGTGGAACCCCACAAAAAATTATCGTGGCTTATCCTTGCAGACACAGCCCACCCCACCATCACCATGGAAGGTGAGCATACAAAAGAGAAACACCATATTGTTCATAGTAAACAAGAATATCTTCTTCTCTTCTTTCTTTTCCCTCAATAGATTAAAAGAGAATATGCCATGCCCATCATGCTCCACACCCATGTTTTCTCTCTCTCTTTAGAAAAATATTTTATTTTCTGTATTTTAGTGATTTGTGCTATTAAATTCCTATTTTTTTTGTCATTAGAGTGGATAGACAGTGATGTATAGACTCGAATTAGAGATTTTTTCAATTTTAACAAATGTGAATATCAATCATGTTATCTGTTGATTTACTTGCATTATATTTTTTAATCTATTAAATTCTTCTAACTATTATTTTGTAAGTTTTTTTTAATGTTTTTAGGAAAACATTATTTCATTAAACTGAAAGTTAAAGATGTAATTTCCCACCTTAACACACCTTTTTTATTGGATATTAATTTTAAATAAATATTAAAATATTACAAAAATAATAATTCAAAGCTTTAATAGAATAACAAAAGAATTAGGATATTTCCAAAAAAAAATTAACGCATTTTTGGTTTAAATTTGCAAGTAAATCATGAGCTCAGGCTGTCCAGGATTTTTGGTTGGTTTTTGTCTAAGAGTATTGCTCTTTCAGTTCTATAATAATTATCTCTGTTAAGAAAATATCAAATTCTATTTATCTATTACTTTTATATTACCAATAAAAATTAAATATATTTTTTTAAATTTGCTTTTATACTCATTAATTCAATATTGTATTTAAAATTTTTAGTCTTTTAAAATTAAGGGTAACTTACTATTTACAAACTCTTTTTTTTTTCTAAATTTAAGACTAATTAATAATTTGTTAATTATAGTTTAATCACAAAAGGCGAAAGTTAAAATCGAAGGGATGAAGTATGATATATAATTAATAGGGCATATCATAATGGCTAAATTACTATGACACCACTTATATTGGAGTGAATATATTAGTTAGTCCCTTTATTTTTTGAAATACATTATAAAGTTTCATAGATTTAGTTTAATACACTAAAAAGATTCTCTATTAATTTTAAATAGAATATTCTGCTAATCAACTAGAATGTTTTATTAATTGGTATACCATTATTTATATTTTGATAAATTTGACATTTATGTAACTTAAAAGAAGAATAAATTTAATATTTTAGTATCAAGTTGATAGCAATAAAAATTTTTTTGATATTTTTTAAGATAAAAAGAGAATGATAAATTTGATATTTTATTTGTTTTTAACAGAAAAAGTAAATAGAATAATTATATAATGTATTAAATCAAACTGTTCATAATGTATTTTAAAAAATAAAAAAACTAATTAGTATAATCAATTAAATTTTATAGGTGTCTAAATAATTTGCCTATCATAATTATGGCACGTAAACATTGGTTAGTTTAGGTAAACAAGTTTTTTTAACTGGAACATGAGATACTTATAAAATTTTTGAGACTACAGATCCACAGGAAATTCCCACAAGCATGTGTTTTAAAAGTAGGAAATTGCAATTAGGTATTGACTACATTCATCAGACTTGCAGAAAACGAAATTGTGGATTGGATAAGATATTTTGTTCCCTTGAAATTTCTCTTCCACTTTCGTCATGTGCACACTTGTCCTTTTTTAAATATATATATATATATATATATATATATATTCTGTGATTTCGTGACCACGTCATCTTGTGTTTCTAAACAATTTTTCTATTTTTCCTTTCTCATTAATTAAAAATATAAATTAAATTGTTTGTGAACACAAATTAATAAATGAAGATTAAACACCTTTTTTAGAGTTTAGTTTATTATTCATTTTTTTTTTATTAATTGTAAAAAATTATTGTTGCTATTGTCATTCCCTTCCTCCAATCGATAATATTTTTATAACTTTTTATGAGATTATATTTATTATTTTTTAGGAAAATGATAGTAATGTTTATTTTAACTAAAATTAGAATAATATTACTAGGTACATATTTGTATCATGGCTACATATATGAGTTTTGCGGATACTTGTAATTAGGTAATTTATTAGAATTTTGGAACGGATATGGATAGTAATGTTTAAATTCATCACAGTCTTAAGTATGGGTACGAATATAGATAATTGAATATCCACTATCCATTATATATATATATATATATAATTTATTGAATGTAATAATATAATTTTTTTATATATATATTTAGTGGTTGATGTATAACATGTATTGATCGAAGATTTTAAATATAATTTTTTTATTAAAATGAACAATATTTAATTTTATTACTTTAATGTTATATTTGCACAATTTGTTTAATTATTCTACTTTGAAGGTATTGAATTAGATTTTGTTTTATTTGATATAGTAATTTATGTTAGATTGTTTGTGTATATTTAATTTTTAATTATTTAGTTAGTTAAAGTTTTTAATGATAAATATGTAATTAAATGGATTTGAATATTAATCGGATAATATTTATTGGATTTGAAAAATATATGGATATTAATATTATAATTTTAAAAAGATTTAAAATACATTTGCATAATGATATACAAGTTCGATATAATACTTCTTGCGGATACCCTATATATTATTATCCGTATTCACAAATCCGCTCTAAATTAGATGGATCCATTGCACATATAAATTCATTTCCTTCATAGTTACACTTAAAATTATTTTCCGCAAGTCATGTTTAAACTTATATTTATTTAAAGACAATTTACCTATACTTTCACTTTTATATTAAAATAATTATTTATTTTTTAAATATATATTTGAAGAAAACCAAGTAGCATATATATATATATATATTAATACAAGTTAAATCTAATAAAATTTAGTTGGGAATGTCATATCACTATTATACTAAATTAAATTTTTTTTAAAACTAAATTTATTAAAAAATTGAAGGTATTTATATATTTTGACATAAAAATGAATATATAATTTAGCCTTTATTTAATTGTTCATTAAATAATTGAGTGTATGATGTAATTGCCTGACAAAGTAAGTCTCAATTGGATTGACTATCAGATAGATACAATTTGCAGGTGTTTCATGGAGTAATAGTGGTAATATGATATCTACTATTAATAATTAAATAATTATTGCTTTTGTTTTTTTAGGAATAATTATTGCTTTTGTATAGATAATAAATGCAGATATTAAAAGAAAAATGCAGAAAAAAACAAATAATCATGATCATACCATTTTAAAATAAATTAAAAATTAGAAACTTTCAAAAAAAGATAATATATTTTTTCTTAAATATTTAAAGATAATATATGTCATAATAATTATATCTATTTTATAATTGGCAAGTCCAATGAAGATGGGATAGCGTTATCACATTATCATGTACGATCGTGATGGATCAGGATGAATACCCTCATTATTATCATGATCCCTGATAGAAGCAGGTAGCACCGGAACAAAACTCAAGCAATAGATAGAGAGAGAAAGATAAAGTGACATCCAAACAAAGAAAATAAACGAACAAGAAGATGCCACGAATAGACTTTGGTGACAGAAAGAACCACATCTTTTACCAAGCGGCACATGGAAATGGTGCAACTGCCAAGTATAAGTTCATATATATATATATAATAATAATCCCACTTTCCAGCTCCATTCAATTTTCCTTTTTATTTTCTCTCTTAATTTCTCTCTCTCTCTCTGCAATTGTACGGCTCCACACCTCGTCATCAATCTCAAGAAACCTAGAATTATAGGTAAAAGGAATCACGATTCTCCTTCTCTCTCACCTCATCCTATATCCTGGGCCTGTGTTTCTTTCTTCTGTTTTCTAGTTGTTGGCTGAGACATGGCTGCCGGAGGTTCCGGCGAGTTTATGCTGTTTGGGGTGAGAGTTGTGGTTGATTCTATGAGGAAGAGTGTGAGTTTGAACAACTTGTCTCAGTATGAGCAGCCTCAAGAGCTGAATCGTTCTAACTCTGATGATAGGAACAAGGATGGAAACAATAGCAACAAGGATGCTGCTGCTGGTTATGCGTCTGCTGATGATGCTGTTCCTCACTCCTCTAGTACTAAAAGCGAGCGTAAGCGAGGTCTGATTCGTTTCTCATCTCAAATCTCAGATTTGCTTTGACGATTAATTCGTGCTTTTTTTGTTGGTGGTGTTGTTTGTGTAGTTATTTGATTTGCAGGTATCGAATTATTTGGTTTCCCTTGTTATGTATTTGATTATGAAATTGTTTGAATTTATTGCTAATGGTGGTATGGTGGTGAGCAGGGGTGCCGTGGACAGAGGAGGAGCACAAACTGTTCCTTTTAGGACTCCAGAAAGTAGGAAAAGGAGATTGGAGGGGAATCTCTCGCAATTTCGTCAAGACTCGAACTCCTACGCAGGTCGCTAGCCATGCTCAAAAGTATTTTCTTCGCCGAAGTAATCTCAATCGCCGTCGTCGCCGATCTAGCCTATTCGATATCACTACTGCTACGGTATCAATTTATCATATTTTTCACGACGTCTTTAAATCTGAATCTCTACTCTAGAAAAGTTGAGGAGTTTTTTAGAAAAAAGAAAAGAGGACTTTTCCAAGTTGGCGTGAATAGAAATCGCAGTTGACCTTGAATTAGCCGATTGAAAGTCTTACTCTTATTTAGTCTAGCAACTTAAGAAGTTCAAGAATAGGATGAAGACCATTAATTTCTTAGGATCATGATCTTGTTGGTCGTTGAGATTAAATGAGCAAAAGCCAAAATCGCACAGAAAAACACGGTTTTAGTTTCTTCAAACTGAAAACCTCCGACTTTTATCATGTCAAAAATTTATTATCTTCTTGTCTTCTTGATTATATAGCAGTGATTATTTATTTTCATTGTTTATTGTTTTGCAAAGCATTAAATTTTGACCTTGTTTCTTAATCAATCAGGTTGCAGTAATTCCAATGGAGGAAGAAGAGCGATCTCATCGCCATGACAACAACAAGAACGAGAACAATGCATCTCAGTCGCATCCTTTGCCAGCGCCGCTGCCTGAAACCAGCAATATCAGCAACTTCCCTATGATGGCGGCTTTCCCTATGACCACCAGCCCTGTTTTATTGCCAGTTCAGATTGAGAATCCAATAGAAAACATATCATTTATGAAAGGCAACCCATCCACAAATCCCTCAACAAATCTCATCCGACCAGTTCCTGCTTCTCGTTCTGATATTAACTTGAATTTGAAATCACCAGCGGATTCATCACCATTGTCTCTTAAGCTGTCATTACCATCAGATCAGAGGGAATCGCCATCAAGGCATTCAGGTTTTCAGGTGATGTCCAGCTTCAGCAATGGAGATAGTATCATCACTGTAGCTTGATCAAGGACGATAAGGGTGATGGTGAATAATTGAGATCACTAAAATTCAATCCTTTCTCTCATGTACAGGTCAGGAAAAGAAAACGAAAATGTAATCATCATCATCCATGGGTAGTTCTATGCTATTAGAGTTTGGTTTTTTTTTGGGTTTGTAATTTGATGTGACTGAAACAAATAAGCCAACAACTTTTTTCGTAACTGATACTGCTGGATTTTTTGTTTGTCCTTTTTAAAGTTTAAGAAAAAATGTCTGTTGGGGTGTATGGTAGAGGGGCATTCTCCATTTACTCCATTGTATAGGATAATGGTGGCAGAGAGGATCTTCATATTAAACACAACAATGACTTAAAAACTACATTTGATTAAGCAACAGTTTAAGCTTATGTCGAAGGAGTTGGTCAAGATGTTTCCTAATCCTTTTTTTTTCCTTCAAAATTGAGATGTTTTTGATAGAAATAGCTTCTATCTCTCAATCTATTAGTCTAAATATAAAGCGAAAAAAGCATGGTTTGGCATTGCGTTTTACCAAAAAAAAATTTATATTTATAACTTTTTTTAAAAAAGTCAAATAAATATATTTTTTTCCAAAAAATTTAAATAAAACAGTTTATAAAAAAATTAAATTTAAAAATTTTTTTTTGCTTCATGTAATTTACACGTAAGTTATAACGCAAATTAACAGTGGTTATGACAGCGCCATCTCATCGAGTACTTAAACGACTGGTTCGGAAGCCTAAAATTTTGCAGATTTGATTACATTTCTACAGAACTGCATTAAAGTTCAACTTCTTGATATTATTTTTAAAATTATAATATTAAACTTAAAAAATACAAAAAAAATTGAAAATATATTGAGAAAATTTCACAAGCTACCTACAGATTTTTAATTTTTCTTTTAAAAAATACTGTTATCTTTCACTTTTCAATTTTACCGAAATCAATTTTTTTTATATTCATTTTTTTCTTCAATTATTGTTTGCTTTTCATCTTTCTCTCTTTTGCTCTACTTAAAACATCATAATAACAATGATATTTGTAGTATATGTTGATGAAGAAGAAATTGTTGCAACAACAACAACAACGGTGTCCAACTGCTGGAATGATGTTCGACGTCAGTGACATCGGTGTTTGTAGTAGTTAAGTTGGGAAATATATTAAATTTGATGAACTTATAGTAATGTTGTTATAATTATAAATTTTTTTTATTGAATTGAATATGATGTTTAATATGAATTTGACTTAAGTGTGTCAGTTTGAGAAATTTTTAATGATTTTTAATTATGGACTGAATTCTATTATCTTTTTCTTTTTTTTTGTGTGAAAATCACTAAAGTTTTCTCAAAATATATCTAAGATATTGTTAAAATATTTCCATGAAATTCCAAAAGTATACCAAAGGTATTCCCTGAGAATTTCTTCTCGGAAATTCTTAAGGAATTACCAAAGTATACTCAAAATATTACCAAGGAAGACCGAAGGTATTCCGAGATATACTCCAAGAATACACAACGAGCAATACAAATCTTATTTGGGAAACAAACATTTTAAATAATTTATTAATTGTTCATTTCTTCTTCTCTTTGTTTCTGTATTTGGTTAAAAAAAAAACTAAAGTATTCTCGAAGTATATTCAAGATATTTTTGAAATATTTCCGAGGTGTATTTACCTAATGAATTCTTCTTCTTATTCTTCATTTATACTTTTTTTTTTTTTTTTGTGAAAATTGAACTAAGGTATTCTAAAGATAAATTGGCTAAGCAATTAGTCAATGCTCAATAATAAATTAAATGCTTTTAGTTTAAGAATTTACGATACTTTTGAATTTGGATTCAATTCAATTCTTCTTGTTCTTTTTTAATAATTCAATTATTGTTCTCTTTCTTGTTATTTTTCTTTTTTTTTTTGTTTTTTTTTGAAAACTGAACCAAAATATATCTATAACATACCGAAAATATTCCAAAAATATACCGTCTGGATACATTTTAGGATAATTTTCGCTCATTTTTGATAAAATTGAAAAAAACTTTAATCGACTGTAATTTTATAATTATTTGTTCTTTTTTTTTTTTCCATTTTTATCAAATTTCCAAATATATTCTAATTGTCCTCAAAACTAGGAAATTATTTTAACTTCTGATCTTAGTTTTAGCCCAATGAGGTAAGTGCCTCAAATAGTCAAAATTGTTATTTCCAGAGCAAATGAAATCCAAAGTATTTTCTTTTTCTTTATTGGTGGAAGGAAGCTTTTTGAATTCCATCACTTGAAGCAACAAAGGAGACTATTACAAGCATTACATCAATAGTTTGTTTAAATGATTTTGATTCTATGGTTCCTTATGGATAAAGAGAGGGTTTTTAAATTCAAAGATCAATGAGTATAAAAATATGTAGTCTCAAATTCAAGAATGTGGATTACAGCCTAACCTTTTGTTTTGTTATAGAAAATGCAAAATGCAAAATAAAAACACATGAGGATGTGAACTGTATTTACACAACAGAACGTAAATCTTAAATCGCTGGGCAAGATTGAAATCTAATTAAATTTTAAACCTTTTAGGCCACTTTTCATTTTTTTTTTTTGTTCATACTAACAAAACAAAATATCCGAAGAAAAATATCTATTTACTATTCTAAAAATAATTTTTTAAATTCAAAAAATTACAATATATTTTTTGCAGAATTAATTTTATTGCGTGGCCCTAATTAACTACTTGATGATAAATGTGATCAGACTAAAAACATAAAAATGTCCCCTCCAAGATTCCCAACAACCCCCTTTTTCAAGATGATCGTCCTCAATCATGCATAAATTATATCAAGAAATTTTCCACTCCCTTTGAGACTATATTGCCCAAACGTGTACTGATAAAGAGATTCTTCTCTTTAAGTCTGCCACCTTTGCTCTCCCTATGATTAATGAGGGGACAATTACATTGGGGAATAATCTTTTTCTGGTCTTAGTCACCTAACCAAAATTTTTTTCTTCTGTTTTTCTGGCTAAACGTCAGGTATCAATCAACACCCCCAATGGTCCCTGTTCATCTCTGATGAAAATGATAGTACAAGTTGTTTAGTTCTTGATTCTACCCTAAAATTCATCTTTTAAGTAGATGGTGTATGAATGCTTTCTGAAGAAACAAAAATGGTGGAGCTTAATTCTATGCTGCCATTACCCATATCAAATTAACAGCAACAGATCTTTTAAAAACACAGAATATAGCTAAAATTAGGACCATGAGCCTCCCTGGTAGACAAGAAAAGAAGCCAATAACCAATGATGCAGGGGGAATCTATACTACATCAGGATACACTGGCCAAAAGAAATTATCACCAACCTGCCCAAGCTAATGACAAATATAATCTTGGTTTCCAAATTTATTCTAACCAAACATTACATGGATAAAGTTGAAGATGTTTACTTCATTGCCCATGATGGAAAAGTTGGTCTATAAGGAGAAAGCTTAGATGTCTCGTGTACATGTACCTCATAGCTATTCTTCTCATGAAACTTACTGATATAGTCAGAAGTCATTCCATCTATGACACTGTTCTCCTCGTGAACTACATATGTCGAACCATTCCCATCATCCGGCTGCATCACGAAGGAAGAAAAGGGCTTCAATCTGCTCCTCAGCTGTTGTGACTTCTGGCTTCGGACAATTTGAGGCAGCAAAGGTTCATGAGCATCCATGACAGATTCTGTCACAGGTGCCAGGTTTTTGGTAACAACTGAAGGTTCAGTTTCACCGAGACTCATCTTCACAATAGAAAAAGAAGACAGCTTAATGATGTTGGCTACCATCTTCATTGACTTCTCACAAAGGGAGTTGTTGCTCCTACTCTTCCCACTCATCCTGCTCTAAGATACCTCTGGTTCAGCTTCTCCTAGAACAGAGCAAATACCCAACTTACAAAAACTACTGTGCAGGTGTGTGTTAGCCTTATCTGACTTGCTCTTGACACATTCTGTGGGAAAGAAAAGCTAACTATTTAGGTACTTCTGAGTTTGTAGGAACTTCTAGCTATTGCTACATAAAGAACTCAATTGCTTTGGATTGTAGAGATTCCTTTCTCAATCCTTCAGTAAGTTCCTTCCTTTGTGGATGATTTAATAATAAGGGAGAATCAAAAGAATCTATATATTCTCCACCAACCTACCACACATGTGATAAGTGGCACGTGCTTAATGAAATAAGGCTGCTTCCAACCTAGGATGGCAAAAGGTAGAGTACTCGCGAAAATTGTCATATCCAAATCCGATTATATATACTACCCGAACCTGCCTCAAATCCGTTAAAAAATTTAATATTAATACTTGTACCCATCTCAAACACGATTAACAATAACCGTTTAATATCCGAACCCGTTTAATTACTCGTTTATTATTCAAAATTTTAAACTAAAACAAAATTCAAACTAATTGAATAATTAAAATTTTTAAAAATATAAAAACAATCTATTATAAATTATTACAAAATAAAAAAAATAGATAAAATAAAATATAAAATTTAATTCAACACATTTATATTAAAATAATTCATCAAATTGTTCAAAAATATTAAAGCAATAAAATTATATATTATCCATTATGGTAAAAAAAATTATATTTCAATCTCAAAGTCTCATTACATTTGTAATTCATCAATCTTTAGAAACACATAAAAAATAATTAATTATATTATTACATTTATTAAATTTCAATAAAATAAATTATATATATATAATTGGGTAGCGGGTACCTGATGGCTTCTGCTTGTACCATACCCAAACCCGTGACAGGTTTAAAAATTACTACTCAAAACTCTAATGGGATTACCCATTAATGTTTAAACGGGTACGGATAGGTACGAGTATTCGCGAAACCCGTAGTCATCTCTATTCCAACATAATCATGATTTCTCTAGAAACCTTTGTTTCCAATATGGAATTATGCAATAAAATATATTTTTGTTCTGAAAAATGAATTTATGCCAATCCATCATTCAAGATGTGTTTAAAGTAGGATAAGCTAACACTATTCAAGCTATGGATACTTTGTTGAGGCTTTCTAAATTGAAGCATGTGTTACGTAGTATCAAATGTTTTGCTTGTCCTCAAGTCAAGAGAGGAACAATATTCTATGACTGAATGCTTCTCTTTACCATTGTGTCACCTTCAAGAGGAAGTAGTAGACAAAATCTTAACTCACTCCTCTCTGTCTCTCTAGTATCTAGAAAACTAATGATATTTCACTGCCCCAGATTGGATATTCTGAAATGCCCTCAATTAACTACTTGACTGAAAAACATCTCAAGTTCTTATCCTCCCTAATTGGCATACGGCTAAAAAAAAAGGGATCAGCCTGCAACTAGTGCAAGAACCACTGCCCATTACTCTAACAAGGATGATAACAAACAGGAAATATAATTCTTCCAGTTCAGCCAACTGTGAGGGACAGAATCCGCTAAATCTGTTTTGTCGTATAGCTCTAACAAGGATCCTGCCTTGTGCCAAAACAATAATTGTCTCTTATCTTACTAATAGCTTCACGACTTAAACTATATGCAGCACTCTGAATTTGTCCATTTTTCTTAAATTGTTATTTTTATTGATTTTTTATCATATTTGTTTGCTGAATATTATTTTTGGACCATATTACCACATCAAAAATTTGAAAATTTGCTGACATAGCAGTCAGAATGTAAATTAATAGATATTATTGCCATGTCAGCAAAATGGTAACGCAACGTCATTTTTCAAATTTTAGAGATGACAATATGGTCCAAAAATAATATTTAGGAAGCAAATATAACCAAAAACTGGTCAAAGAGAAAATATAAGAAAAAGGGACAAATTGGATAAGCCAGTTTATACCTATCTTCATCCTTGTTTAGTTTAATCCATTTCAAAGGAGAGGGGCACATAGTTTCCATGCTGATCTTCTACCCAAATGAATACACAAAGGAAAAGAGAATTATAATTACTAATGTGCAACTAAAAATTATCAAACTTACATTTTCACTCTCTCTCTCTCTTTGAAAATAAAAATATAAACTAATACAACATTTCCATATTTTTCCCATGAAAATATTATATCGTTTTTCCAGAAGCATATTACGGTATAAGAGACTGAGGAAAGAGGTAGGGTGAGAGGAAATTATTAGCACTACCAATTACCTACGTCAAGTTATCAAATTTTCATCATACAGTAAGAAATTAACAGGCAAATGAGCCAGAAACATAAAATTTGCGCATCATAGACGCTAGGGAGCCTGTAATTTTTTTAATGCAAAAATTCACCATGTACTATTTCACTGTAAATATTTAATTGGGCGAGGGATAGGCTCATACTGCAATCTGCAATCTATAAGAAATGTCAACAGACAGAGTAACATACTTGTGTAGTGTTTGTAATTTCTCCTTTCTTTTTCACTATTGCACACTAAACTTGCATCTTTTACACTGAATTTTTACCCCAAAAATTGAAGACAGTGCCAGTGCGGTTTATGCCACTCAGTATACCCACATCTCATCAATAAAAGACAACAACACCCATTCTCTCCCAACCAATTGAAGCAGCTGAAAAGATTCTCCATGAAAAAATGGAGAATGATTAAGCAAAAAAAAATACACAATGATTAATGAATGAAACACCTAAAGTACCTTGAAGTAACTCATGTGAACTCGTGACTAGCAGATGAAGCCTTAACAAGAATTCCGCTATGATACACTGACCAAATTCAACTCAAGTGGCCTCAATGCCCCTTGAACAATTTCCTGGACTGTTCGATTTCGCTGACAAACATCAGAAAGCTCCTCAACAGTAGCCATCACAGAGTTGATATCAATTCCAGATGCTGCATCTGACAATGCTTTAACAAATCTTGCATGCTCCACTTCCGTGACAGCTGTTAATGGAATTAGTGATACACTCTCCTTGGCCCACTCCACTGCATTTGCTCCATATGCATGAGTTAGGGCTAGTAAAGCATATGTTACCTGGAAGAGAAAAATGAAAAAAGAAAGCTTCCTTCATATTCCAAATGGCACTTCATGATAGTAATTTAATTAGACACTGAAAGTAAGAGCTACCGTTTCTAATTGAGAACTGGGGAGGGCTCCAGTCAATGATGCAATCAAAATTCTAGTAATGCTGGCACCTCGAGGAATAACGACGCAATCTCTGACAGACAAGTAATGTTCCCCCACACTAGATTTTGCGAGATCAAAGATGTCGGACAAGAAGGTTAGTATGGAATTGGAAGCCTCTCTGCAAAGATTGAACAACAAATTCAATATGGAGAAATAAAAGCAGTATTTATCCTATGAGAAGCATAGATCTACAACTCTACTGGTGCATCTATAATGGACCATATCACAATTAAGTAAAAAGAACTGATATTATCCACAAGTCTTTGAGAATGATAAATATTTTGAGATATGAATAGATATGTCAAGGACATATCAAATGTCTCCTTACGGACATGATTTTGGTTTACTCACGAAATTATAAAATCTCACTTTCAATTCCCATTCTAAAAATAAAAAAAAAGGAAAAAAAAAAAAGAGGAGTTGAGAATAAAGTTTCCACTTTTAATTTTGATTATGAGTTTAGAAAAACAAATGTTTAGGGATGAAATTAAGTAAAAATAAAAGTTGAATCCAATTAAATAAAATAAAAGGTTAAGGACACAATCAAATATTTTGTTAAACGATAGAGACCTAGGAATGGGTTTTGCTTTTTAGTTGAACAAATTTACTCTGAAAGAATGTGTTTACTTGAACTATGTTGTGAAATATTGAATAATATTTGAATAATATTCTTAATTAGTTTGATTTATGTAATTAGAGATAGGTAAAGATTTATTTTCCAATTTGTATTGTTTCCTATTCCTCATATATTTGTTTCCTATTTTATATTCATAAGATTGTATATATAGAGTTTTCTACTATTAATGAAATTATCGACTTTTCTCTATTATTGTTTCTTTACATGATATCAGAGTCATGAGTTTCAGTGGAACCTTATCTAGAAATCGATCCGAGAGTTATGCTTAAATGAGCATCTCTTTGTCATAGTTGAATTATCATGAGTGATCCATTTTGTTTTTCTACTCTAGAGAGCAGACTATGTAATTTCATAGGTCACCATTGTCGAGTGACATTTGTTGTTGGTATGTCTCACTTGACTCTCCACAGTTTGTACTTCTTCTCCTACTTGGTTGAGTTTACATTGGTGTGGTGTGAGGTTTTTTGTGTTATAGGTTTTGTTAGTTTGTATGATATTTTCTACCTGGTTGAATTTATATTGGTACGGTGTGAAACTTTTTGTGTTACATGTTTTAGAGCTCATTGTTTTTTTACATTTGTAACAAGTTGGGCATGATCGATATCTATACTCCAACTTGAGGGAGAGTGTTGTGAAATATTGTGAGATATTTGAATAATATTCTTAATTAGCTTGATTTATGTAATTAGGGATATGTAAAACTTTAATTCCCAGTTTGTATTGTTTTCTATTCTTCACATATTTGTTTCCTATTTTATATTCATAATGTTGTATATATAGGGCTTTGAGTGGCAGAGCCACATATAGTTAAGGGGTTTAAAATGCATATAATAGTACGTAAATTTATACCATTTTTAATATTTGCCTCCCTTAAAAATATATGTTTACCCCCTTAATTCAAGAGTCTCCCCTTAAAAAATAAGTTTGCCCCCCTAACTCTCGGGGCCTGACTCCACCACTGGAACTTTCTACTATCAATGAAATTATCGATTTTTTTCAATTCTTGTTTCTTTACAAACTGGTTTACTCTTTTTTGGTACTCTGGACAAACAAATCTTGATCAAACCAATATTTGTCCAACGGATACAATCTGCTCATAGTCAAATTTCATATGGGTTCGATGTACTTTAGAGAATGTGTTTAACAAGAAACTATGCATATGCCTGCATGTGACCAAAAGAAAAAACAAATTACCTGTGCTGTACTGTAATACCAATCATTGCACAGTCGACTAACAATGGAAATACAGCAGATGGAATGAATAGTTGAGGGCAATAACGAATGCATCTAGATGCAAGCAAAAAACAATCATCAGCTACATCTGGTCTGGCAGTAAAGTCCTGCAGGATAGATGCAAGTGTCATGTTATTTCATGAGGTAACAGAAATATTGAAAAATAGAAAACAAAAAAAAATTTGGGAAAATTATTATTTGCCCCCTATAGTTTGACATAATACACTAGTACCCCTCTTAGATTTGAAAAATATATGATTTGCCCTCTTTAGTTTGACATAATACACTAGTACCCCCTGAAGTTTTGACATATTGTACTAGCACCCCCCACAAATTTAATTTATTAGACTAATACCCCTTCAAGCAAAAGATAATATCCCTTTTTACTAGTGTATTATATTATTTTTCAAATTTCAGGGAGTACTAGTATATTATGTCAAACTACAGGGAGCGAATCATATATTTTTCAAACCTCAGGGAGATACTAATGTATTATGTCAAACTACAGGAAGTAAATAGTAATATTCCCAAAAATTATAAGACATTGCTTGTAGAACTGAGACCTTGATATTGGTTAGAAGACATATAGTGCGCTTGAAGAGGGCTTCAATCAAATTTTGAAGGTAGTATGCACAAGATGGGTCAGAACCAAATATCTGCAGGCCCAAGAAAAATGACTTCAATTTCGAAATTCAACAATAACCAGCTAAACAAAAGTGCTCATATTTAGAAAGACGAGCATACCTTTATAACTTCACTAGAAAGATAGAGGAAGCAAGGCTGATGGTGCTGTTGATAAAGGGCTTGTATCTCTTCTAGCATTGCTCCAATTGTGACTCCCATGAACCTCCCAGAAGTTCTCACCTAAAGAAAAACTCAATTTCATTGCATTTTCAACTAAAACTCATTACTTGAAAACAGAATTACAACCACAATATCAAGAATGTGGCACAAAGAGCCCTTCCTACGTTAAGAGTCAGAGGAACCTTATATCCAAGGACCATCGAGAATCAGAAAGAGGGTAACTCACTCGTCTAGATCTCTTAAATTCAGCTACTTAACACTAAAAAGGCGAAGTTTATAAACTTACAGCATATTTACAAGCTCGGCACACAGATTCCATCGTCCGCATGTCCCAAGCACGACTACAGAGAAACAAAGATCAAACATCAAAACTCAGGAATTCAAAGAGGAATTCAGATTATTCTGAAGTAATCTGCATACACTTACAGGTCAAAGATTGCTTTAAGAAGTGGCCAAAGCCTTTGAATTGCATCTGCGACAGCTTCAGGATGATTCACATACCTGAAAATGGATTTTAGTTGCAACTGGGAATATCAATATATTAACTTGAGAACATAAATAGAAGGATGTCATGCAAACCTAAAGATGTATGCAATTCGATCAAAGTGAACTGTTAACTCACGAGCAGGTCTCTTTTCCAATATTTCTGCACCTTGATTGATAACTCCCTGCTTGTTCACATTAGTACCATAAACAATCAAAAATAAATAAATGAAGCTGCTAGCAAAAAACCTCACCTGTAGAGAATCAAAAATTGGCAAACATAGTTGCTCCAAAGCCTGCTTAGCCTGGTCAGGCTGAAGTTCTGTAATGACCATGCTGCAAAATAAATTTATAATGCAAATCCAAATCAAGTGTTATGTACAAAATTAAATTCACTATGTACCACCAGGGATTTCTGAAGAGGCAAGTTAAATAAGTATACCTTAAAGCTTCAACTACATGCAAAGAATCTTCAGCAGAGATTCTAAAACTATCTTCTCCAATTAGTGCCCTACGGTATATGGAGAAGAGATCATCAAGATATCCGCAAAGCTTTCTCCGGCAATCTACAATCAACATAAAGCATTGGAGTCCATACTGGAGAATATTTTGATGAAAGTAAAACCAAAAACCACAACATCATATTTCAGCAACCATTGGGATACAGGCGAGGTAGCAAAGCCACCTGTATTAAATTGTGAACAAATAATCAAATGGAAGAGGAACAAGTATTAAACTTTGGAAGAAATCATGTATCTATTAACACTTTTTATCTTCATTCTACTGGCTTTCTAGATTCATCTATCTGTTTATACTGAAAAATGTAAACTATTTCAAGTGTATTTTGTTTCGACAAGTTTCTTCTTTCAATTGGAAAGCTAG
Source organism: Balakata baccata (assembly GCA_949630135.1). Lineage (NCBI taxonomy): Eukaryota > Viridiplantae > Streptophyta > Magnoliopsida > Malpighiales > Euphorbiaceae > Balakata > Balakata baccata. The sequence goes on from CATIWF010173397.1 coordinate 65,236, forward strand.
CTCCAATGCTGTTAACCACCAAACCTGAGAGCCTATTTGGGGATTCAAACACAAAACATGTTGTATTCATATCCTAAAACCAACATAAACCCGATAAATCTGATTGCAACAGAAGCATCTCGCTACCACAAGATAGGCAAATAGCTCTGAAATCAAAACCAAGGGACGAATTCAGGCATTCAACAAGACCACTAATAAAAACACCGCCTTGAAAAACAGATGGATGCCGTAAATACTCAACTCCATTCAAACTTCAACCCAACACTTAGCCTTCATTCCAGAAGTGTGGGGAGTTCCAATTGATGTGCCATCAACACTCTTTGCAACTGTGATTCATTATGCATGAACATAAAGCCCAAAACTTTACAAAGAACAAGGCAATTGAAGAATATGGAATACACGTTTGAGCATCAACAATATGACAAAATTGTGCGACCCTTAATTCTAATAGATTGTTTCAAATGCTGCCAATGAGAAAGGAAAAACTCAAACAAATTATGTACCATCACAGATGTGTCTGAATGCCACTGCTGCAGTAGCTGCAGAATCTTCTGATGTCACCATGCCATGCATAAGAATTCTCATGATTGAGGGCAATAAAGGCAATCCATTTGATGCGGCATCAAGCCATTTTGAATATGATCCAATTGTTAAGCACACTGCAAACGTTTCCATAAATATATTAATTTCAATTTTCATACAGAAAGTCATTTTCATCCAGGCAGTTGACAAGATATAGGGAATCAAAAAACAATACACTGACTTGAGCAGAAATCATGTGACCCTCTGCTTTAAGGCGATATTCATGCTCCCTTTAATGGAAAATAAATGAAACAATTAAAAGAAAATCCATTGTGAGAGATACAACACCTGTCTGGAGCAGCTGGGGCTGAAGTGGAAGTTCTAGCAGCAATAACATAATCTGTTTAAAACAATCAACAAAATACTTTGTTTCCAAGAATTCTGATGCCAAACAAATTACAGATGACAAATCAAACAGTAAAATGGATATGAAGAGTCATTGTTGTCCATAGAATCACAGCATTAATGCTTAGATGCTGATTCTATTCCTCTCTTACACAACATAAACAGTAGAGGCAAAAGTCATTTACCCATAGAACACCCACACAATATTATTGAGAAGCGGATAAAATATATGGCACTGCTATAGTTGAATTGAAAATGAATCCCCAAAATAGATTAATTAAAGCAGCAACTAAAAAGCTGCATCTCTAAATGGTAACCACCAGTACCTGATAACATTGACTCATGAGGTCAAAGATAAAATTGACAAAGATTTATACCTTGGGCATTACTTCAGCTTCAGTCACTGAAACATAATTTGATACAGCCCTCATACAAAATAAGGCAGCTTCTGCTGGACGCCATTCACTTTGTCCATTCACCCAGCAAGCTTGAGCCTTCAATTGTACAAACAAAATTCTCATGATTACAACAGACAATTGATGACTATTACCATAAATATTTTCAAAACATGAGGTGTAATTCGGCAATTCCTCAGATTCACAATATATGACCATCTATTTCCACATAGAACAAGATAACTTATAGGAAACATGGTAGCCTGTGGACACACTATCTGTGTTGGCACTCCAAATTTATGAACACCTTATCAGAAAATGAGGAAGGACAAAGTGAACACCTTAACAGAACACCTTGTATGCCAATGCAGCATTACTGGCAAGTAGCAATAAATGGTAGCAAGATAGCCTTCTACATGTTAAGCTTAAACCAAAGCAATATCTATATTCAATAGCAATGCCACATTACATAATTAAGAATAGTCTTCAACTGGTCTAAAGCACTTTCCAATAGATTGAGAGCCTGATAGTTTAATTTTTTTTTTTTCTAACAAAGAATGCACTTGACTACAGATGCCAGAAGTAAAATTCAACACCTGAGATTAGAGGAGTCCTGTATTAAGCAACTCCCCAAATGAAAAACTATTAGATAGAACTAGAAAAGATTAAGAAAATTCTTGAAGCATCCAAATCACATCTGGATAAATTTCATCCAGATCTTACCAAAGGTACACACAAGGCAATTTATAGTAGTAATGCTGCAAAAACACTTGTATACGCACCTCTGCAAGTTTCACGTACAGAATTTTTAGAGTTGTATCACCACCTAAAACTGAGGCTGCATCTATTAAGACGTCCGCAACAACTAAAAACATCACAGATTCAATTAGTGTTGAAAAAGAGCTGCACATGGAATCTCATCAATGAAAAATTACTAAAATGAAAGAAAATTATATATGGGCAAAGAACCATCTCAACAACTAAAAGTAATTACTAAATATTGATAATTGAGCAATCAGACATCAAAAGCCTTGACAATATAATAATGCAGGATACCAAGTTAGTGCACAAGAAGGGCAAATTCAACAACCGAAGGGTATTTGTAATTAACAGTTTAAACTCACCATCTCTAGTATGCTTAAAATCTTTGAGGTCTTCAATTGAAAGGTTCTGATAATCTTGGGGGTACTGAACACGAAAGCTAACCTGTAATAGAACATTGCTTTTCAAATTCCTTCACATAAAAAGCATGTCAAAAGAAATCACTGATTATTCTTATGAAAATTTTTTACAGTAGTTAACTGTGAAAAATTCTAATTGCTTTGTAACCAAAAAAAGAAAAAGAAAGAAACTTGACACAGAATATGCAGATATATTTCCAATTGCCTAATAGGACATTAATCAGAAGAAAAAGAAAGTGTGCTGTCAGTCCTGGTTAGTCCATTCAGTGGATGATCCTTCACACTCATTTAAGAGCTTAATCATCATAGCCAGAGCTACTGAACATCATCCACGCTCCTTGCAGTCCCCTCCAGGTTAAGAGTTAAATACTGCAATTTGAATATTATGGCTACAATAGTATAAGCCTATTATGATCCAATTACAAATGCAAGTGCCTATATTCATGGGAGACAAACATGTCATCATATTATACAATAGGGCTTAGACATTCTTTTGCATTGCTTTATTATGTTAATGCAACCAAACAAGTATGAAGAAAGAGAAAAATCAACAGAAACAAACAATATCAGTGCCACCCAATCTGAGCAAGTGCGATCAATTTTGAGGCAGCAATTTATTGGTGAACAGAAACATGCACCACTATTCAATCATCCAAAATTTTTTTATAATTGACACTGCAAATTAGAGTTTCTGCTTAAAAACTTAGCTCTGTCCTAAACTAGTCAGGGTCTGCCATAAGAATTTGTTTCCACCATTACACATGGTTTACGAATATATGAAATTCTATGGTTTATGAATATATGAAATTCTGCATGTAATCAAAAACACTTACCAAGGATACAAGTGACTCATAAGCTGAGCGAAAAAATAGCAGCCTCCTACTTCTCTCAGCTTCGATTGACACTTCATCACTGAATGACTGATATGAATCCCTGGTAGATCAGAATCATCATGTTCAAATTCTCTTTTGAAAAAAAAAGAATCAGCAACACCGCAGAGCTTCATAAGGATTCACCTCCTAGTCAAGGTAACTTGAAGACTGTGCCAAAAGTTATATGTCATGGATGCAATGTCAAATTCTGGGTGTGAAGCAACCTCCAATAAAGCACTCACGATCATCATTGATTCATCAGAACCTGGAAGGGCAGAAAAGCCAATAACAACATTTAACTCAGAAAACAGTTCTCAGTATAAAATTCAAGGAGCAAAGAAGCAAAGGTCAGGAGAAAACAAAAATACAAAGAGAGGCAGAGAAGGTGAGCAACTATCTAAAGAGCAGGTGTCAACAAATGGTAAAATGCTGTACCAGTTGCAATCAGCTCAACATATGAATCACCAATATCAGCAAATAATCGAGCAATGGCCTTAACATCTTCTTCATCCTGACAGAAAAACCAAAGGTAAATTGTAATTTTCAGTTTGGAACAATGACCAACCATAAAATGTATATTGTGCACAAATGTAATTGAAAAGCTGCTACTTATGAGACTCTTGACACATACTCATACGATAAAGAAATAGACATGCAACCTAAGAAGTTTAAAGTAGGAGCACAATTATGATATCTTACATCATTTAATCATATTATAATGTTCAATACATATGGAGGCATAGGCCAAGATACTCAAATTGAATACAGTACCCCTTTTGCAAAACACTGCACTAGATAATGCTTCGGCCTTTCTATTATTTCACTAATTATCATTCACTAAGCAAAATACTTGCCCATATAAAACAAGCATTTGATAGTTTGTGTAAAAATAGAGATGTGGGAATGTATTTCATATTTTTTATTGCTACAAGCTTTACATATTTATATACAAAGATGGAATGCTAATAAGGCAACTATACTAATTAGGATATTTACAACCACTAATTAGGGGATTATCTAATTAGGATATTATATTATGTAACACTCTCCCTCAAGCTGGAGCATAGATATTAATCATGCCCAGCTTGTTACAAAGATAATCAACTCGAACCTCATTTAAAGCTTTAGTGAAGAGATCTCCTAATTGTTCTCTTGTCTTCACATATTCTGTGGAGATCAAACATTGTTATAGTTTCTCTCGAACGAAGTGGCAGTCGATCTCAATGTATTTTGTTCGTTTGTGGAAAACAGGATTAGAAGCAATATGAAGAGCGGCTTGGTTATCACACCACAATTTTGCTGGTACCGTAATCTTGAGACCCACCTCAGTCAAGAGTTAATATATCCACATAATCTCACATACAGATTGTGCCATGGCCCGATATTCTGATTCAGCACTTGAGCGTGATACAACATTTTGCTTTTTACTCTTCCATGAAACCAAATTTCCACCAATAAAGACACAATAGCCTGATGTAGATCTTCTATCAATCTTTGAACCTGCCCAATCGGCATCTGAGAAGCACTCAATATAAGTGTCCATGATTCGCATACAAGATACCACGTCTAGGGGCTTTTT
>CATIWF010173407.1:0-27588 GCA_949630135.1 Balakata baccata
GAAAGCCCATCAGAAACCATAATACAGACCTTTGGGGTCGGTGTTATCATGACAATTTTGTTTTTGTTATATGTCATATGGGATATGGGTAGTTAGTTTTGTACATGTCTATTAGATTAAAGAACATGTATTTATATATGACATAATTTTGTAAACACCGGGCCAGTTTAGCCCAAACTGGATTTATCTTATTAGATGAATGATAGTTTTATGTATGATATAATATATGGATTAATATGTTAAAATGGTAACATAGAAAATATTTGTATGAAAGGATGTTAAGAGATAATAATATAAGGAAAAGAAAACATTTTAATTTTCACAAATTTTCAATAACGGAAAGTCTATAACACTTGCTTATATAGTTGGGTTAATTTTAATTATATAAGAGGATGTTACAGTTATAGTACCAATATTGATGTGATAAAGAACATGATGGTTGAAGCTCCATGAGCGCCCTTTATTCTATTTGTATTTAGATGATGTGATTATGATCTATCAAGGTAACTAAAGCTCTGCGAGTGCCCTTGACTTGAGACTATGGTAGGTAGGGTGGTTGAAGCTTTGTGAGTGCCCCTACTTCACACCCTATATCTGAATAGTCTGGGAACGAATGTAAAAATTTATTAAGTGACTTAAGAAGCAATGTTGGAATGGTAATATAAAGGAACATGAATGTTGTTGTATGAGCTTGGAATACTATTTTCTAAGTTATGCATGTACTAATTTGTTCATATATAAATGCCATGTGCTATGTATGTCATGCACTTTTGTGATTGCTTAGGAGAACTTAAATATTTATATGCACACTAAGTTAGAAATGGCTTAGCATGGGTTTTTCTCACGCAGGTACAGAAGCTTGTAAATAGTAGATTTGAAGTTGATAAAGAATAGTCAAAGCCCATTTCAAAGGAGACATTGAGAGCCGGTTTATAGGCCTATGACACTACACTTTTGTATTTCATTTTATTCATACACATGGAGTTAGTTGACATACTTTGTATATTATGAGAGAAAGTGTTTTATTTTATGATATAGTTGATACTTATGTGAATATGTATAAGGCTTGTAAGTCGTAAATCGGTTAATTTTGGTAATACAAAATATGTGGTAAGTAGTATGTGATATAAAACAATAAAGTTAAATTGAGTATAAATGTTGAACTAAGTTGTTATATAAAAAAAGTTTAAATTTGTACAGGTTTATTTAGCTAGTTTCGTGGCATTCTGCTTATATATTGGGATTACTCCTAGTATATAAATGGGCGTTACATGTAAAATATTCACAAACACAATAGTCCATATAAGTTAGCCGTTATATAGCCATTGAGAGTAGGAACTAATCAAAGATAGCCACATGTCAAGAACCAACAAATCTTTAAGTTTCATGATCACAAAGGATATTTCGCAACTGCAAAATCTACCTAACAAACTTCATTTAATATTATGTCTTTAGAACGTTTGACACTCATTTGTAACGACTAATTGGAGGGTGAATGTTATATAAGTAGACCTCCAAAAGGCCATTGAATATAGTACTTAAGTGTGCCAAAAGTCTTGCTTTTTTGTTTCTCAACATTCATTGCAATTATTTGTTAGTAAGGTTCAAGTGTTAGCCTTAAATACTTGAGAATATGTTGCAAAAGTGAACCTAGAAGAGAACTCTTGTTTAGTTTGTTGTGTGAGCCTAGTAAAAACATAAGGAATTGGTTGTGCTAGCTGTCAAAATATAAGGAATTTGGATTTAGTGTAAGTCATAAAAAAATACTTAGTTGGGAGTGAACTATAAAAACTCCACCATAACTTTAGGATTGAGTTAGTGAAAACTTTCAATTGAGAATTAGGAAGAGGAGTATGGTTAGTAAACATCTGAACCTTTATAAATTTTTATATTTGTTATCTCTTTTCTTATTTTCTTTAAATATCTTGTGATTTGCCTTTGTATAAAATTTTAATTAATCACCAATTAATCCCCCCTTCTTGGTGATTGTTTAGGCAACACAAAATAAGAGCAAAAAATAATAAAAAAATTCAACATCTTAATTTTTTTAATATTCTATATTCATAGTTAATTGATGAAAATAATAATATTAATTAATTCATAAATAACTAGAAAAGTGAATATCTACTGTAAAAAATATTAAACTATTATACCCACTGTATCTAAAATTTAAGCTAATTATCTGTCATTCTTAAAAACAAAAATAATTCAAAAAGATAAAAAGTAGCAGTATCTTTTCAAGATTGCAATCACATGCATTATTGAAATCATAGTCATCAAGTATTTCACCATTAGTCTAAGATGGTTCCAGTAATCATTATATGCATCAATTTAATAGCTTTCATTGAAGTATCTCAAATATATATCTATAACTTGTTCGAAAATATATATATATATAAACAACATATTAATTTAAATAACTTCATCTTTGAATCCATTTCATTATATACAGTGGCACAATCATTATAATATAATGCATCTTCATCTAGAAAATGACATTAACATTTATGTACAATGTGTAAAAATAATATGAAGAGAAATTAAAAAAAAAGTAAGAAATATAGTATGACATTATTACCTTTACTTTCAGCAATCCAAAGTCAACGTCTAGCACACATAAATGCCTCTAATATCTTTGGATAAAGTCTACTATGATGTGGACTCACTATCTTATTACTAGTACTGAAAGTAGATTCAAAAGCAACTGTAATCACAGGAATGACTGATATATCTCTAGCAATAGCTCGAAGTGTAAGATATTTGACTTCATTTATCTTCCACCATAATAAGATATCAAAATCTCCAATTCTAACAAATGAGGTTGTAGCTCTTTTTTTTTTTTTTTTTTGCCTTCACAAACAAATCATAATCCAATAATTTGTCTTTATCACCACTATAGTATGTATCATTAGTTTTTGTTGGATTACTTTTGCCGCCTCCAAAATCCATTTCTAATTGTTAATCATTCACTACATCATAACAAAAGTTGGCATATATTTTGAATTTAAACTACATAGTCATTACATAAACTTTAGGAAAATAGTACTCAAGCAATGTCATCTTATATCCAGATCCAATATGACTACAATTCCCATTATCTCATGAATAACTCCCTAATATTTTTCAAATTTTGCCAACATAGTGGCTACCATTTTAGAGATAATTTCACTATCACAAGTAAGCCATTCAGATAATTCTAGCTGAATTACAAAAATATTGGGAAAGTACAAATAGTGATTCATGTTGCAAATTCCTAATCACTATCACCAGGTAAAGCCTTATAGTGAGACTTATGTTGTTTTAATCGACAAAAGACATCTTTGTATAAAATGGCAATTTGGAGTATCAAAAAGATGGAATACCACCTATTAGACACTCAAGCCCTAACTTTTAAGAAATAGAAATTTGCAATTGTCTTGCCACTTCCTCAAATTTTTCTAGTCTTTTAGGAGTTGTATTCTAATAAACCACACTTTCACGAATATTTTCAGTCCCATTCTTGATAATTTCTAACCCTTCTTTTTACAATTATGTTTGAAATATATGCACAACACCTCATATGTATCAAAGAACCAGCTTTAATCAAATTAGTACCATCCAACTTATCCTTAATCATACCAATCAAAGCATCATTTATGGAACAATTATCTACTCTAATAGTAGTAATTTTGTGTTTGCACTCTAATCCATCAAACAATTTAACAAGGTCTCATATAGTGTTAGGTTATATGGCAGACATATCATACATATCAGAGGCAATGGAAATTAAACTTTTTCAACCAAAAAATGAGGATCACCCTATGTAGCTATGATTACTTATCCCTAAACAATGGTTTGAAGAAGATTACCCTAGGATTAGAGTACTTTGATCTTTAAAGCTTCTTATAGGGTTGTTACAAACCACAGTAATCCTCTATTAGATTACCTTTAACAGAGATCCACGCAAAGGATGCGAAAGAGAAAACCCTGGAGGCTATGGGTTTTGCACAATCTCTTGTACTACTAAGAGAAGATGCAATCTGAGAGAAGGGAAAATAAACTCTTTTATTCTATGGATGTGCAGTGGCCATTTAATCCTAGAAAAAGGAGTATTTATAGTCCCATGAATAGTTAGGGTTCGGAACCCACATTCAAAGATTCCTAATCATATTAGAGTTCTAAAACTGTCAGCTTTCTCAATCGGAAAACCAATTTCCCTCTCGAGATATGCCCAAAATAGGGCAGTTCCCAATCGTGACATCCTATGTCCGAACTGAGACTTTGTGTAATTTCAATCCAATATCTTTTCTAAATCATGAGCTAGACTTTCCCACTCGTGACAGGAGTGCGGTCACAAAACCACCATTCACGACATAACATGTGTCCTGCTCAGGAATATGTCATTCCCGATCGAACATAGCCTGGACCCGATTTTTCTCTCTTCATTTTGGATCCAATTCAAAAACCTATTTTACTTCCTCTATGCACATTTAATGTGTGTGACCATTTAGGTTCCTAATTATATTGGCCACTCATATCAACATTTGATCTCAAGTAAGTCAAGAGCTGTATCTAGCAAACACATCATAACATGACCCCTAATTAACGGAAAAGTTAGTGGTCTAACTACAAAACTTTTCATAGACAATTTTTGTAAAATTTGTCATTTCACCCTCACTATACCCACTCGGTTCAGAACATGGTCTAAGTGTTAGCTTCCATTAGACTAACTATGTCACATCTAGTCCAAGTGATAGTACTTGTCATTGAGGCTCATTACTCTTAAAGATATGTCTTCGAAGCCTTTCCTTAAGACAAACTTTCCTAAGTAATGATCTTGACTCTATTGGCTACTCAACTATCTTTGAATACCTCAAGTTGTACCCAGTCACCACCCTATAAGCAACCTCTCTTAAGGCAATAAGGAATAGAGTCAAAGCACAGGATCAGTATCCAATATCACATCTACTTATGATCTCTCTAATCATATGGTAGGTCTCAGCACATGTTTGGACATTTGATGAGACTATGGCTCATTTGCTTATGTAATGGCTCCATTGTTGTCACAATTGGACTAATAATGCTAGGGACCACTCTGAGTTCTTGGATGAATTTTCATATCCAATCTATGTCCTCAATTGCCTCAAAAGCTATAATGTACTTTGCTTCATTCGTCAAATCAGCAATCGTCTCCTATTTGGAACTCTTCCAACTTACTACTCTGTCATTCAATGTGAACACATAGCCTAATTAGGATTTGGAATCATCCTTATTAGTTTGGAAGTTGGCACCCGTATACCCACTTACCTTAAGGTCTCTATCTCCATATATAAAGAAAACATCCTTAGTCCTTATCAAGTACTTAAGGATATTCTTGACAACCACTCAATGACCCTTACCAAGGTCCAACTGGTATCTACTCATGACGCTTAAAGCATATGATACATCGGGTCTTGTACATATCACAGCATACATGATTGATCCAATAGTCGAAGCATATGAAATCAAACTCATATGAGTCCTCTCATCTTATGTCTTTGGATGCATAGATTTCAAAAGGGTTATCCTATTGGTCATGTGAATAAATCATTTCTTGAACTATTCCATGCTAAACCTCTTTAGCATCTTATCTATGTATATTGACTGTGAAAGACTAAGCAACCTCTTAGATCTATCTCTATAGGTCCTAATCCCTAAGATGTAGGTTGCTTTTCCAAGGTCTTTCGTGGAGAAATTATTTGAAAGCCAAATCTTTACGGACTGATATGTCATTTCCTATAAGTAGTATGTCATTCACATACAACACAAGGAATACGACTACACTCCCATTAACCTTGTATACATAAGGTTCATTTGGATTTTGTAAGAAACCAAACTCTTTGATTGTCCCATTAAAATAAATGTTCCAACTCCTGGATGCTTGCTTCAATCCATAAATGGATCGTTGAAGCATGCATACATTTTCACTGTCTTTGGATATAAAGCCCTATGGTTGTGTCATGCATACATCTTCAGTAAGGTTTCCATTAAGGAAAGTCATATTCATTTGTCATATCTTATAATCATAATAAGCAGCAATAACTAGGAGTATCCTGCTGGATTTTAGCATGGCTATAAGACTAAAGGTTTTATCATAGTCAATTTCTTATCTTTGACAATATTCCTTAGCTACCAGCCTAGCTTTATAGGTAACCACGTTACCCTCCATGTCAATTTTCTTCTTAAAAACCCACTTGCACCTAATAGGTTTTATCCCATCAAGTGGATCAACTAAGGTCCATATCTAGTTTTTGGATGTGAAATCCATTTCTAACTTCATAGCTATAAGTCATTTGTCAAAGTTTGAACTATTCAAATCTTCCTCATAGGTCATAGTCTCATCACTTTCCTGAAGAATACATATTTCTGTTCAGTGATGAGAAATCCATATCTCTCAAGAACAATACGTATCATATTCAATCTATGAAGATCGTATGTATTAGCAGGTGTAGATGCTACTACATCTGTATGAGTATCAGATTCAGGTTCAAGTAGTTGATTTTTTTCTACTTGAATATCTTGAACTTCTTTAAGTTTAATTCTACTCCTACTATCTCCTTTTAGAATAAACTCTTTCTCTAAAAAGGTAGTTTGCTTTGAAACAAACACCTTTTATTCCAAAGTATTGTAGAATTGATTTCCTACAAATAGACACTTGTCAGACTTAGCATCAAGCTTATCTGACATAATTTGCTTCATATAAATCGGACAACCCTATACTTTCATGTGTGAAAGTGAGGGTTTTTTTCTTAGTCCACATCTCATATAGAGTAACATCAACTGACTTTGATGGGACTCTATCTAAAATATAAACAGCAATCTTAAGTATATGGCCCTAAAATGATTTGGGTAGATCTGTTAAGCCCATCATTAATCTCACCATGTCCAACAAGGTTTGGTTTCTCTTTTTAGCCACACAATTGTGTTGTGGTGTGTAAGGCGAAGTCCATTGGGATAATATTCCATTATCCCTAAGATAACCCTAAAACTCTTGGCCCTAAGTATTCACCACCTGGATCTAATCTAAGTGTTTTAATACTCTTACTAAGTTGTATCTCTACTTTGTTTATGAATTCTTTGAACTTTTCCAAAGGCTTCAAATTTATATCTCAAAAGATACAAGTAACCATATTATGAACAATCATCTATAAAGGTAATGAAGATAAAATCACCTATGATGTGCATAGACATTGGCCCATATACATTTGAATGTATAAGTTTCAATTGTTCCTTGGCACATTCACCCTTTCCACTAAAAGGTAATTTGTCATCTTGCCTAACAAGCAAGATTCACATGTATCATATCATAACCAAAGCTAAGCTACCTTCCTTGTATAGCTTAGTCATACGCTTCTTACTAATATAGCCAAGGTGACAATGCCATAGATAAGATGATTTTATACTATCTTGTTTTAATCTTTTATTATTATCATTAACATTAAGAATTGGACTTGTCATATATAATATGTAAATCCCATTGCACAATGTACCAATTGCATAAAGAATGTCATTCAATATTATTGAATAACTATTATTACCAAATGTTAAATGAAAAACCATTCCTATTCAAAATAAAAACAGAAATAATTTTTTTTTATCAAAATAGGAATATAATTGCAATTATCCAATTCTAAAACAAGCCCAATAAGGAGGGTCAATAAATAAGTTCTTATAGCAAATGCAATAACTCTTGCTCCATTTCCAACATACAGGTCTAACTCTCCCTTATTGAGTTGCCTACTTTTCCTTAGGCCCTACATATTAGTACATATGTGTAAGCCACAACCGCTATCTAGTACCCATATATTATTATCAAAAACAATATTTATCTCAATGACATAAATACCTAAAATAGATGAGACATCTTGTGTCTTCTTCTTTAATGACTCTAAGTAGATCTTGTAGTTCCTCTTCCAATGGTCGTCCTTGCCACAATGGAAGCAAATCCCCTTAGGTGCAATCTCTTTGGCCTTTTTCTTGACCACACCTCCTTTAGGCTTTATGGACTTCTTCTTGCTGTTCTTCTTCTTTTTAGAACTTAAAGAGCCTACTACATCATAGCCTTGCCTTCCTTTTTCACGGAAGGCTCAACCGTTTTGAGCAAATTGATTAGCTCAGGAATAAAAGATGAACATTTGTTCATTTGATAGTTTAGCACAAAATGTGCATAGCTATTAGGCAAACTATGAAGAATTAAATCTATACTTAATTCATGGTCCATCACAAAACCAAGCTGGCCCAATCTCTCAATGTAGCCATTCATCTTCAGTGCATACTACACTAGAGATGTCCCCTCAACCATCTTTGAGCAGAAGAGCAACTTTGAGACCTTAAACCTTTCAGATCTCGCTTGCTCATCAAATAGCTCTCTAGGATGGTAGACTATGGTATTAGTATCCATAGCCTCACATTGCTTCCAAAGCTCTTATGATATAAAGGCAAGCATAATACAACCTGCCAACTTGCTATTATCTAGATGCTTCTTGTAAAGAGCATGCTTATCATTAAATGCTCCAGTAGTAGGAGGAGAAGAAAGTTTTGTATCCAAGACATAAGCTATCTTCTCAGATTTGAGAAAAATTCTCAAATTTTGAAGCCAATCCAAAAAATTCAGCCTAGTCAACTTATTTGACTCGAGAATTGAGCATAAGTTCACATTAGTAGACATGATTCTAGCAACCTAGATGTAAAAAAAAGCATGTTATAGAATATACATTATTGCATTATTATTAGGTCTTTTAATAAATGCATTATGACTCCTATTATTTTATTGTGAATCTATAACCCTCACTATGAACTTAAGAGAACCTATATGAAAGTTCTTGTAGTGGGTCGATATCCAATATCTCTAAGAATGACCTTGGGTTTTCCCAACAAGCCACCTTAGGTCAATTGGTAGGTATCTGAACATATTTTTGTAGAGCAGACTTAAGTTTGCCCAATAACCCAAACTCTAAAAGAACTATAGTTCTCCCCATATTAATAGAAGGTGTCAGTTTTAATATTATTTTAGCAAGGGATTCTATTTTATTAGTCTCATCATATTCATGGCATTTAATATACATCTATTCATCCAAGACATATATTAAAAGTTATATTAACTACATGGATTGATTATGGACGTTCTAACATCAATCTCTCAAGCCATGAAAAGATTGACTAGGTTTCACCTAGGTAGATGCATGAATTACAATCCAAAAATAGAAATCATATTCCTATTTTTTAGTCTTCTTGTAAATGGCACCATCTCATTGCTTCTTGCTCCTTTGCACTTAAAATATATCCTAATCCTATGTAATATAATTACATAATTTCAAAATCAAAAAATCTCAATTTATATTTGAAAGGAGTTAGATGAGAAGAGAAAAATATAAAAGAAAGAAAGAGAGGCAGAAACACACATGCTATCATACACCCTTAGCATGCATTCTGTAATGCAAATATAGGTAATCTAAAAAATAATAATTTTGAATTCTTATTTGGCCAATTCATATTTCCATTAATTAATCTCATTAATTAATTATATGAATTATTAGAAACACTTTATAATATGGAAATTTTATTAATTAGGCAATTAATTGATCAAATTAAATATTACCTAATTTGCCTACTTTGATTAATTAAATTTATTCCTTATTTGAATGTAATTTCCATTTTAAATTTAATTCCAAAATCTCATTATAAACTAAAATCCAATATTCCAGAAATTTAATTCCAAATTAAAACATTTTAAATTTTTGACTCTAAAATAATTAAACAATTTAATTATTTCTTATATGTTATAATCTATTCATACTAAAATAAAATTAATTTAATCTAGAATCAAATCGAACCAAATTCGAAAATTTCCAATAATTCCATGGAACTCTATCACCTATTCAAGCTCCATAGACCAACTCAAACTAATCAAATTAACATAACTCAGTTCAATGAGCTAGTCATAAAACATCCAAATTGAATTATTTAACTTCTAGAATTAAAATAGAATTTAAAGGATCAAATTAAAATTATTAACACATTTAAAAGTATCAAAATAAATTCACAAAATTCACATTTTATGAATTAAAGGTGCCAGAAATCAAGAAATTACAAAATCAAATTAAAACTGGAACTGGACAGTGTCCCAACCAGAAAACGATTCGTTCTCAAGACTTTTGCAATATCCAGAAAATTAAAACACTTTTAATTTTGTAATAGTTGCTGCCAAAGATTGAAACGATGTTCTCAACATATTTTTAATCACAAGTAATCATCATATGAACACCCAAAACGAGCATACCATGGAATAAAAATAATCTATCAATTTAAACCATTTAAAACAATTAAAACACAATCCAATTAAATGAATTATAAGAATCTTATTTGTTTTAATCCATTCAATCATCATTGTACATAACTCATCAGATGAATAAAAAGTACAATATGAATAGAAATGGCCATTTTCAATTTCATTGAAATTAAGAACCCTGATTATCATTTTTCATGCACACTCATTGTTCCTCAAATTTACAAGCACGGGGTGGCTCTGATACCATTATTGGGTTACATAGCAGACATATCATATAAATCAGAGGTAGCAAAAACTAAAATTTTTCAACCCAAACATGAGGATCACCCTATGTATCTATGATTAATTATCCCTAAACACTGGTTAGAAGATTACCTTAAGATCATAGTACTTTGGTCTTCAAAACTTCTTAGCGGATTGTCACAAACCACAATAATCCTCTCTTAGATTACAGCTAATAGAGATCCACGTGAAGGATGTGAAGCAGAAAACCCTAGAGGCTATGGGTTTTGCACGATTTCTTATGCTAGCAAGAGAAGATGCAATTTAAAAGAAGGGAGAACAAACTCCTTTGTTCTTTGGATGTGCTACGGCCATCTAATCCTAGAAAAAGGACTATTTATAGTCCCATGAACAGTTAGGGTTCTGAACTCAGGTTCAAAGATTCCTAATCAGACTAGAGTTCTAAAACTATTGGCTTATCAATTGGAAAACCAATTTTCAACTCAGGATATGCCCAAAATAGGGCAGGTCCTGGTCGTGACATTTCATGTCTCGATCGGGACTTTGTGTAATTTTAATCCAGTAGCTCTTCTAGATCGGGAACTGAACTTTCCCACTCATGACAAGAGTGCGCTCGCGAAACCACCATTCATGATCGTGACATGTGTCCCGCTCGGGAATATGCCATTCATAATTGGGACAAAGCCTGGACTTGGTTTTCTCTCTCCGTTTTGGATCCATTCCGTAAAACCCACTTTACTTTCTCTGCACACCTTCAATGCATGTGAACCATTAGGTTCCTAGTTATATTGGTCACTCATATCAACACTTGATCTTGAGCAAGTCATGAGCAATATTTAGCAACACATCATGAATCCCAATTGACCAAAAAATCAGTAGTCTAACTACAAACCTTCCATAGACAATTTTCGTACAATTCATCCTTTCACCCTCACTACATCCCACTCAGTTCAGAGCATAGTCTAAGTGTCAGCTCCCACTAGACTGACTACATCACATCTAGTCCAAGTGATATTAGTACTTATCATTGAGACTCATTACCCTTAAAGATATGTCTTCGAAGGCTTTCATCAAGATATTTCTACTTTGGCCAAAGTTTTTTGAGTAATGATCTCGACTAGAGACTGTGGGTATATCTCCTCCTCAGAGGAGCGGTGAATCCTCTATTGGTTACCCAACTACTTTTGAATACCTCAAGCTATACCCAATCACCACTCGATGAGCGATCTCTCTTGAGGCAATGAGGAATGGAGTCAAAGCACAAGATAAGTATCAAAGGTAGCTTTGAGTACGTCAAATCCAAGGATATTTGCACCATTGCTATAGTGAGATTATTATTGACATATGTATAGAACATTCATACAATAATCTCATAGCAGTTCTCCAATGTACTTGACTACTCTAGCAAGGATCCATATGTTAACTCTAAACATCTCATGCTTACAGGTAATGAGAACTACTGCTTGATCTAATTAAGGAGTATAACATGTGTTAGCCTGTCCAGATCAATATCTTCTTGTCTCATTGATCCTATGGCTATACAGGCATAATTACACATGATAAGAATCTCACATCATGATCTCATTGTGATTTCCTTCATGTTATGTCTTGCATCAATGACTTTCATTAATTTATTTAAGGTCTTATCAATTTATATAAACGAACATAAATATGATGAAAAACGGCTTTATTCATATAAATGAAATGTGTACATATAGTGCTAAAGGTGATTGCTTTCAGAGCACTTCTCTTACACATAGCACTTCACTAGAATGTGGAGAGGGCATATACATGAACCTAAGACAATCAATACAAAATGATATACACGTTAATTATCAACATTTTATTGAAGCATATATTCGTAATAAAATAATACAGGAATATTTAAATTTTCTATGCTAAAATTTGACTTTATATTTCATTTGTCTTAATTTCCTTCACATTTTTCCATATTTCATGCATTTGCACATGTAAAAATATATGTTCAAATAAAAACAAAAAATGAGCTAAAAAATTGCCTTAATATTTGGCTTTGCATTGTCTAAGAACTGTCAATAAAATGGGTTGTAATTGCCCATGAATCCTCTTTTCTAGTCGCTTTATGTCCACTTTTCAGTTGTAATGACACTCTACCTTCATTTTGTTCAAAGAATTTCATGATCTTTCCTCTTTCACAATCAAAATCTTTAATGTATTTCACTATTCATAGTATTTCTTGAAGGAATCTTAAGGATTAATTACCAAAAAACCCCCCCAAACTATTAGCATTTTAATAATTTTAACTTCAACTATAAAAATTTTTGAAATAAAACATATAAACTCGTTTTCTTTTTTCAAAAGTAGTTTCCAATAAGAAATTTGGTGATTTTGTCTTATGTGGCAGCCAGAACTAAAAAAGAAGATGACCAAGCAAACATAGGGGCTAATATATAATTTAAAGAAAGATAAGGCTTAAAGTTAAAAAAAAAATGAAAAAAAAACCCTAAAACTGTCATCTTATCTCTCACCACCACCGCCAACTCTTCCTTTTTCTCATCCTCTTCCCCATCCTTTCTTTGTTGCCTCTAAGTTTTCTTCTTGCTACACAGTTGCAACAATGTTTAAGCTTAATTAGGCCAATGTACACACATCTATATTACAAGCTAAGAAAATTTACTAATTACATTGTTCTCATTAACATTTTATGCATTATTTATTTATCTTCTCAAAATCAACATTTGATTCAGGAGTTGCTAGTTCTTCGTCTTCCATAAGAGCATCAAACTTTGACTTTCTGCTCTTGAGAACAGATTTTGGCTGTAAAAATTTCATTTTTTCAAGTTAATGATGATAAACCTATTAATCATAAAATTAATCTAGTATTAATATATTCATTAATTAATTAGTCATATTGAGCATCTCTACAGCAACCTAACTCTAAGTCATTTTCTCCAATTCCTTTCATGAGTCAATTTCTCTACCTGTTACAAGTAACAAAAGCCTTATTTTCTCCATTACAAATAGAAACTTCAATCTCAACAATTTTAAATCCTAACATACCACTTTTCTGCTATTTCATGACTGTCGAACTCCACAAGGGCATGAACCTTGGAAAAAGAAGAGAAAAAGACAATCATAACAAATTCAACTTGTCTCAACTTTTCTATTTGTGCTCTAATAATTCACACTCTCATACTCTTTTGATCCCGAAGAAATAAATTTTGGCATCGGGTTTGAAGGAGGTAAAAAAAAGGGAAGAGAAAATGGACTTTCATAGAAGATTTGAAAGGAGGGCATAATAGAAAGCTTGGAGATAGGTGTGGCAGAGAGAGAGAGATGGAGAAGAAGGAAAAGGGAGATGGGAGAGAAGATAAAAGATTTTTTAGGATTTTTTGTTCTTTTTTAAATTTAGTCCTTACTTTTTATTTAAATTACAGTTTAGCTTCAATATTAGCTAATTCATTTTTTTAATAATAAAAAAAAATTCGGCTACCACAATAGGATATAATCATCATATTTCTAATGGAAAGCTACTTTTGAAAAAAAAATAATTTTATGTATTTTTTGAGTTAAAACTGTTAAAATGTTGATAGTTTGAGTTTTTTGGTAATTAATATGATTCTTAAATAAAGGTTCAAGAGTCGTTGAGTACCTTCTAAACCCCACAAGCTCCAAATTAGAAGTGGATATTCATGCATAATGATCATGCTTGCAAGTAGACCTGGCCATTTCGGTTCGAAACTGGTGGAACCGAACTGGATTGGCGATCAATTGTTCTAGGCTAGAATTGGACCAAAACCACTGGGGGACCGATTTTGGGCCAGTTTGACCAATTCTAAAATTGGAACGACCGATTCTGATTCCAAACTAGAACAAAAAAAAATTAAAAAAAATTTTCCCGCCACCTATCTACATGTCAAAATGGTTGATACACTCCCCTCCCCAATGGTCATTTGACCTTTTTTCATTTTTTTAAATTTTTTAAAAAATAAATATAGTAAAAGATAAAAATGCCACTACAACAGAAAAATAACACTACAACTGAAAAATAACAATTTTCTCTATAAATACCTAAATCCATTTCAATTTATTTCATCAAATTTTCTCTCAATCTTAAATTCTCTCAATTCTATATACATACTTCCTCAAATTCTCTCAACTACACAATTATTTTTTCTCTCTTAAATTATCTATAGTCTCTCTAATTACACTCTAATTTTTTTTTAACTCTATAATTCTCAAATTTTTCTCTCTTTATTCTAAAAAATGGCAAGCAATAGTGGAAGAAGCCATTTCAATTCTAACAATCTTTGTGTTGATATGGAAAATTATGATAATTTTGTCAATGTGGAGGATGAGGAGGAGGAGATGGGAAACGAATTGGCTATCAAACACACCACTTAATAAAGCCAAAGAATTATGGATAATGTTCCAACAAATTTGGGTCATGGGTTGGAATAAAAACTCTACTCTTCCGATATTTTTCAAATCCACTTCAAGAAAATACAATTAAATAATGGCCAATTACAAGTTGTGTGCAACTATTGTGGCCAAACTTACAAATTTAAACTAGGAGGTGGGTATGGCACTTTCAAAAGGCATTTGGAAAATAAACATGCAGCTCAACTCAGCATTACAAAAAAAAAAACCCAAATTTCCTGGTTTGCAAGTTCATCTTCTAACTCTCCATTATTTTAATATAATGATGAAACAATATATAAACAAGAAATGGCAAAAATGATAAATATTGAAAATTTTTCTTTTAGTTTTGGTGAAAAAGTTGGATTTAATAATTTTTGTCAAACTGCTTTATATCACGCTGCTAAATGTATTCCAATGAACACTATTAAATAGGCTTTGTTTAAATTCTATAATGAAAATAAAAATGAGTTGTGCAAAAAATTTTCTTCTTTAAGTGGACGTGTTGCAATTTGTAGTGATATTTGGAGTGATTATTGGTGCATAAATTCATATATGGGTATAATTGTATAGCATGGCATTGGATTGGTATGATTGGATTATGCAAAAAAAGATTACTTGCATTTAGAGTATTTGATGATAAACATACAACAGATAATATTTAAAATTATAAAAAAATATTTTGAAAGAATACAGTTTAGTTAATAAAATTTTTTAAATTGGTTTTAATAATGCAGTGGCTAACACCGCTTTTATTAAGAAACTTCAATTTTTATGTCAACCTTATATTGGTGAAAAAAAATGTTATATTAGATATGTATGTCATGTTTTAAATGTATGTGTGCAATATGGTTTTAAAATATTTAGTGATACAATCGAACTAATAAAACAAGTAATTATCTATTAGCATGGACATTCCCAAATTATGAAATCATGGATTCGATATTTATCGTGAAAATGGCAAATGACCAAAAAGATTTCTACAAGATGTCCCAACTTGTGGAATTCTATATTTGAATTAATTAATAAGTCATACGCATATTAAAATTTATTATACTCATTTTTTTATACTAATATGACACAAATTAATTTATATCCACAATATTGGGATTTTTTAAAAATCTTTTAGAAATTTTAAAAGTTTTTAACGATTCAACATATGTTTAACCGGTGTTTATTATCCTACATGTCATTCATTTTTGGCTCAATATATTAATATTGCTGATATGTTTAAAGAATATATGAATGATGTTATTTTTCATGATGTTATATTTGTCATGCAACAAAAGTGGTTATCTTATTTTAAAATGATTCATTAGATTAATCTTGTATGTTGTGTTCTTGATCCTAGGTGTAGAATTACAATGTTACATGAATATTTGTAAATTTGTTATGAATGTCTTGATACTGATGATATTAATATTAATTCAATAGTAAATGAAGTTAAAAGAAATTTTTGTGATGGTAATTTATATAATATTCTTACTTCTACTACTTCTAGTCATGAAGAGGTTGAACTAGAAAATGTGAGAAATGGGTGATCGTTTAATGTTAAAAAGTCATAAAAAAATCTGATTATCCACCGATTCACCCGAACTTGACATTTATTTAACAATAGATTTTGAGTTTAGTGATAGTAAAGCAGGTAAAAATAAGGAGTCTCCACCAAAACTCTTATACTATCCCTGCCCACATTGCAAAATAAATTTTTGCATGTCCAATTTCAACAATTGTAGTTGAACAAGTATGTAGTTCGAGAGGTAATATTTTGGACGAGATGCGATCTAGTTTAGCTCCCGAATCAATTGAAGCCCAAGCGCGTGTCGCTAATTGGACTAAAGCAGCCCTAAAATAACAAGAATTTAAAAAAAAGATATACGATGAAGAATTAACTTCTACGACCAAAGGAACAATTGGCACATCCAGCACTAGTGATTCGGATTAAATAAGGTAAGGGGGTATTTAACAACTTTAAAAAATAAAAGAACTATGTGAGCTTTAATTCCTGTAAAACAATAAAACACAAAAGGATACAAAGACAACTTAATTAATGGTAAAAATTTAAGATCAAGCCAATTTATTACTTTTAATATTCTTTTCAATTCTTTTTCTCAAATTTACTTGAAATATTTTTTAAAATTACAAATAAATAGTCCACTTTTAAATTTTTAACATTATTACATATATATTCTTTTTCAAATTTAGCTTAAATTATTCTTAAAATAAAAAATAAATATTCCACTAAAAAATTTTTAAATTTATTACTTTTAAATGTTTTTCAAATTTAACTTAAATATTTATTACTTCTCATTTTTTTTCTAACTTAAATTGTTTTTTCAATTTATACAATTAACTCCAATTAATTACAATTTATATAAATAATACACTATTTTAACCTTAATTATATTTTTTAACTCATAAACTATTCTCAATTATTAAATTTCAATTTAATTTTGCATTAAAAAATTTTTAAAAATAAACAATCTGAATAGACTAAATCAGGATCGGAACCGACCGGTTCAAAACTGGCCCCAAACTATCCTCTGGCTAGTTTCGGTCTAATTCAATTTTTTTGTACTGTGGAACCGCCGGTTCCAAATCATTGGCTAGGTCTACTTGCAAGTTCTTACCTCACATTATCTTGATCAAAAGCATAAGTACTCATTTCCTTTTTTGGGAGATTATTCACTAATACTATTTGCTTTATATCAAATTGATGGTGCTTTGCATTTGAAGTGATCATGCAGATATTTAGTTCCATTTTTCAAATCCCCACCAACTAACTTAAACAATAATTAATTCAGCCTTGGGTAGTCCATTAACTTTTTTTTCTCAAACACTAGTATAAAGTTTATGTGAATGTCAGATGCACCTATTTTATAAATAATAGGTGCATTAGGTCAATGCAATAGCATTTTCGTATATAAATTACTCAACTTGTTAATCAGATGCGTCCATTAATGGCAAAATAGATGCATCAGAGTATTTAAATTAGTCTGTTACACAAAACATATGCATTAGAGGCTACTCAGATGTGTCTTTCATTAGAACAGATGCATCTGAGTAGCCTCAAATTCGTCTGGTACTTAGATAACAATCACATTCGGTCTTAAAAAAAACTCTACATAAACAATTAAAATGACATTGTATTGATAAGCATATGTATTTTCTGAAGCACTGAACAGTCGCATCTGGTCTTCAAAAAAATTCTACACACCAGATGCATTTGTTAAGTCTCCAAACAAGTGCATCTAATCTTTAAAAAAAGTCTACACCAAACAATGTAAAATGGCATCGTATTGATTAGTAGATACATCTATTAAGTCTCCAAACAAATTCATCTGGTCTTTAAAAAATATCCTAACACCCATTTCTTCTTCGCTAGACCAATAGTGCATTGATATCCCTTTTCTTCTTCTCTTTCTCCCTTTCCCACCATAGCCACCCCTATTCTCTTATTCTCCTTCTCTGGCACCCTCATTTCTACTCCCCCATTCTCTTATACTCCTTGAATCCTCTCCATTCTTCATTCCTATTCGCGTTTAAAATTGCACCATCTATTCACAATAATCATTGTCGCTGTTCCTTCAAGGTTTTTTATTTTATTTTATTAGTGCATCAATACAACTGCTTCTTCTTCTCCCTCCCTCTTATTCTCTTTTTTTTTTTTTGTATCTCAACATATCCATTTTGCTCCTGTGCTGGTCTAGCTCTCCTGTACTACCATCGTTGTTGTTCACAGCTTTCAACCGTTCAAGTTAGTTTTCTTTTTTTTTTTGGCATTATACAATATTATAAATGCAGAAATCAATATATTTGAGAAATTCATGGCAGTTATTGATAGATATTGATTGTGTTGGAAGCGATTAAAATTTTGCTAAGCATATTTTTTTTATGTGTTTTGAGTTAATTGAATTTGTTGATTGTGTTGGAAGTGATTATTGATTGTATTAGAAGTGCTTGAAACATTGCTAAGTAAATGTTTTTTTTTTATATATATGTTAATTGAACCCGAACTAATTGTAGTGGAAAAATGAAGATTAATTTCAGATAATTACGGACCATTAAATCGATATGTAAATATTGCGATGGAAAATTAGGCATATTAGAATTTAGAGTTTGGATTAATTAGTTAGAAAATAAAATAGAATAGTTCCTTTGTTGCATAATAAAATTAAAATATAAATTAATGAGCTAAATAAACTATATTGAAATTGAATATATTAAAATTAATTAAAGGATATACTACAATAAAAAATAAAGTAAATAAAATTAAACTATTATCAAATTAATTAAATGATAAAATATAATTAAAATTAAAATTTTAAAATTATACTATTATAAAATATATTAAGTGAATTATGATAAAACATTGAAATTTATTGAAATTTAAAATATAATAAAATTATATTATAATAAATTATGAAAAAATATAATTAACAATTAATTAATTAATAAAATTAATTGGATAATAAATTATGTAGTTAAATTAATTATTAAATAATTATATTAATTAAATGGCTAAACAAATATGTAGCCCCCTGAGTTTTTCATTTTTTCTTAGTTTGCCCTTCATATCAGTTTTTGGCACTGGTTGCCTCCTGAATTCTATTTTTTATCCAATTTGCCCTATATGAAATTTTAAAAATGTAACAATTTGCTCCTTTGTGCTGACGTGGTAGCCAGAATGTGGTTTTGTATTTTTTAATGTGATTCCAGCTGTCACGTCAACACTAGGGGGACAAATTGGTCAAAAAATGGAATTAAGGGGGCAAACTGAGAAAAAATGAAAAAACACAAGGGGTTGGAGATGAGTTTAGCCTAATTAAATTGATTTTGTATTAATGTTAAATTTAGCTTGGATTTCACTTGTATTAACTAAAGTTCTTATTATTAAGCCTAGATTCTTGTTCAAGATTTACTTATTAGGAGTAAATCCTAAATAGTCCCTATTTAGAATTGTTCTTAAACGTCGAATCTCACTTAAAATGTCGATGCATAAATTATTTTTTATTTCAATGAAAATATCAGTGTCATTTTCCTAATATTCTATGGTGACATATGTGAATAAATTATTTTATTTATATTGTGTACTTGGAGAACTGAAAAAAAAATGTTACTAAATTTTTATTGGGATTATAAATTGGATATGTGTTCATTAGTGAGATTTGACATTGAAGGATATGTTAGGTTGGAGCGATAAGACCTAAAAATCAATGTTTATCATGATTGGAATCAATATAAATTGTTTTAAGTTTTATTTCTTTCTATGGTTAGATATGGATCGAAGTTGGATGTATGGTAAACAGAATACGGCTGAATTTGTGAATGAAGTTGCGGATTTATTAGAACTGTGATAGAAAATCTGATGAGGAAGAAAGGATCAATGATTGCATATCCATATGTTTATTATATCAACGTAAGAACATATTATGATGTTCAGATTGTGAAAACTCATATTATATGGCATAGTTTTACTTAAGGCTACACACGATGGATATGACACAGTGAGAGTGTAGTTGCTGGGACAAGTTCTAATTTTAAAAGTCAAGGAGAAGATTACCTTGACAATGAAGGGAGACAAGTTCTAATTTTAAAAGTCAATGAGAAAATTACCTTGACCATTAAGGGAATGATTTGGAGAATGATCGGTTAGATGAGATGATATACGATACGGAAAATTTTGTGAAAACGTTGGAAGACCTTAAGAGATTATGCTTTGATGCCTAAAAGCCTTTGTATCCCAGTTGTACTAAGTTCACAAAGTTATCAACCATGTTGAAACTATACAACATGAAAGCCAAAAATGGATGGAGCTAGGCGTTATTAGAACATTTACAAGAGATGCTTCTAAAGGGAAATAAGCTTCCCACGTCAACCTACAAAGCTAAGAAAATATTGTGTCCCATAGGTAATGGAATATAAGAAGATAGATGCATGTCCGAATAACTGTGTATTGAACCGAATGAATATAAGGACTTGCATGAGTATCCTAGGTGTAGGGCTATTAGAAAAGTGCTCTAAAGGTAATCACCTTTAACACTTGTTTTACAAACTTATTTAAGTTAATAAAAGGCATTTTCGTTATTTGATGTTCATTTATATTATGAATTGATGTAGATCATTAAATCATTTAATGAAGTCCATGATACATAACACAACATGAAGAAAATCAAGATGGGATTATGATATCAAGATTCTTATCATGTGTGATTATGTTAGTATCTAAACTATCCCTAATCATAAGATCAACAAGATAGGACATTGTTGATCTGGACAAACTAGCACATGTTATACTTCTTTATTGGATCAAACAGTAGATCTCATGAGCTGTAAGCATGAGATATTTAGAGTTAACATGTGGATGCTTGCTAAGAGTAGTTAAGTACATTGGATGACCTGTTATGAGCCAATCATATGGATTATCTATTCAAATGTCAATGGTAGTCTCATCATAGCAATTGTGCAAGTATCCTTAGACTTAAGACATTTAAGGATATATTGGATACTGATTTTATGCTTTGACTTCATTCCTTGTTACCTCTCAGAGGTCGCTCTTAGAATGGTGATTGGGTACAGCTTGAGGTATTCAAAGGTGATTGGATAGCCAACAAAGGATTAACCACTCCAGATAAAGGAAGTGTATCCCAAGGCCTCATGTCGAGATCATTACTCGGGAATCTCAAGCTATAGTGGAAATTTTATAAAAATGGTCTTCAGTGACATATCTAATTGAGTGATAAGTCCCAATGACAAGATCTAACATCACTTGGGCTAGGTATGACGTAGTTAGTCTAGTAGGAGCTGAAATATAGTTCATGCTCTGAACCGAATGGGGTATGGGATGGTGAAAGGATAAACTGCATAGATTATTATCTCTGGAAAGGTTTGTAGTCAAAATATTGACTTTTCGGTGAATTGGAAGTCATGACGTGTTACTAGATACTGCTCATGATTTGCTCGAATTAATTATTAATTTGGGTGACCAACATAACTTGAAAT
Organism: Balakata baccata; assembly: GCA_949630135.1. NCBI lineage: Eukaryota > Viridiplantae > Streptophyta > Magnoliopsida > Malpighiales > Euphorbiaceae > Balakata > Balakata baccata. Next base: position 21,950 of record CATIWF010173407.1, read on the forward strand.
CTAATAGGTCACACGTCTTGGAGGTGTAAATAATAAGTAAAATGATCTTAGATTGGATCCAAAGATATGAAGGAAATAGTTGGGGTGCAGTTTGTCCCCCCCTCCCCCCTACCAATTCTCTTATTTTGTTGGTGTTTTTTTATTTTTGAATCAAATTTGGATTAAAGTGGAACTCTAAAACTCTAGGTCAAAAATGAAAGACATATAAATATTATTTTGGACAGAAAATAGTGATAGCTACCAAATTAAATTAAGAGTTAATTTATTTTTCTCTCAAAAGGGAACAATCTCCCCAACTAGCACTTAGAAAATTGTTCTAGTCATTTCTTCTTGGGTTTTTGTAACATCTTTGACTTTTCCACATGCATTATTACACACATTTCATTTAGACATATTCATTTTATACATGTTATTCACATGAAACACATGCATACAAAGAGATTTTAGCTAGAACGTGGTCACGAGGTAGACTTACAACGGGTCGGTTTATCGTAAAAAGAGCAAGTCGCACGTGTCAAGTTATAAATTATATGAGAATGACAAGGAATTGAAAATTAATTAAATAAATGATTAAATTTGAAATAAATGAAAATTGGCATAGTGAAATTAATTAAAGTAGACAATTTGACTAGATAGTATTTTTGGTACTAGGTACATGTAAATATATAGAAAAAATAATAATAATAATAATAATTAATTTAATTATTTATTATTTAAATTAAATAAATAAATCAGAAAAAGTTTAAAAAAAAAAGAAGAAAAGTGAGTCGGTTATAGAGGGCTTTAAGCTGCCTTCTTTCTCATTTCTTGCTTTTCCATCTCCTTCTTCATTTTCATCTTATTCCAAGCCTCAAACTCCATTATCTGGCCATATTTAAGGTCCACAGTATATTAGAGAGCCTCAAAGAAGTGAAAGATAGTAAGTTAGAGACTTAATAGCAAAAGAAAGGTGAGTTTAATTATCAAACGATTTCTTTGATACGTGCGATTATTACGTGATACGTGCGATTATTACGTGCTACGTGTAATGTGATTATTACGTGCTACATGTAATGTGATTATTACGTGCTACATATAATGTGACTTGATTTACTTTATTTGAATTACATGATTGCTATGATGTGGCCAATGAGACTGTATTGAATGTAATGTATATGTTTGGATTACATGTATAGGTTTTCTTTGTATAAGGCAAAAGTTGACTGAAATGTATAATGATTATTGCAAATGCATATGCATATGGACTTAAAAGCCATTGTGACTAGCTGAATAGCATTAAAAAGCCAAAGAAGAGGCCTTTGGCCCAAACAAATGTTCAAAAGCAAAAAAAAAAGGCCTATGGCTTAACAAATGTGCAAATGTTACAAATGATCAAGCTAGCTAGCAAATGCAAATATTCACATGGAAACCCGGGACAGTGTCTATTTAGCCTGGTCACAATAATAAGAAAATGACATAAGCATAAGCAAAAGAAAAGTTTACATGAATTAATATTATTTATATTCATGTGATATTGATAAATAGAATGACATGTAAAATATGTACAAATGACGATTATTACTTGTAACTGTGATTGGCTTGGTACTTTAGAAAGCTTTTGATGATTATTCTCATTGAGTTGCAACTCACCAAATTGCATCATTTTTAAGGCAAAGAAGAGTAATTAGCTCATTTTGGAGGTGCATACCATATAGAAGACATGGATCACAGGTCACCGACCGAGCCTTACCAATCTCTCTCCTTGCATTGCACATATGTATAGGAACATGACATTTGTATTTTGGGTTGTGTATCCACATATGTATAAATTAGTAAATATGTAATGGCGTGTACATGTGTATTTGGCCTTGACCTTTCTAACTGAATTAAATGAACATAGGATATGAATTGTTAACATATGTGATATATTATGTTATAATCAGGATGTAATGCTTAGCTGAACTGTCAAATGCTACAAAGTGAAATGTTATAAGATTCAAAACAAAAATTTATTCCTCATTGTAAACAGAACTATGTCTTATTCTATGCAATACATGATAACATGATACAAGTATAAGTGATAGCTACAGGTATAAGGTGTTACAGTTTTGTTCTTCAATCTTCACATGGACTTTGTTAGAAATAACTCATTTTGGAATGTTGTAGTTACAATAACCCAATAAGGTGTGAAGTTGAAGAATTGAGCCAAGAAATTAAAGGTATAATTTCTAACAATGTGTTTGTTCAATTAATTTTAATAGCACAAGTAAAATCCTATGATTCGGATTTTGAAATTTTAATTTTGTGCTGCATTTTTCTAAACGTGATTCGTCTTCAAAATCCAACATTAGTATTAGAGTCTCCTTATGGCTATTAAAATTAATTTTAATTTTGTGCTGCATTTTTGTATGTGTATTTCGGTTCTAGCACCTTAAAATATTTTTTATATGACATTTAATATGTTATTTTGATGATAAATTCATGCCAAAATTATTTTGCTGAAATTTCAATTTCTAAATTAATTCTAGATAGTAAATGAGTCATTTTAAATGTCTAGTGTGTCGGTTCGTTTATTTTGATAATTTTGGCTTGTGCCAAAATTATTTTGATGAGTTTGAGCTGACCTAAAGATAGTTAGAATGATGATATAAGATTATAAAAATTTTAAAAAATTTTGGAAATTAATTTTGAATTAATTTAAGTTGAGCAATTTCAATTCTAGTATGACTAGATAGTGATATGCATGTTAAAATTAAATTGTTTAATTTTGAGATCATAATAACTTAATTCTAAGGTAGATTAATTTTGAATTAATTTCTGGAAACATGGAATTTAATTTGATTTGATTAAATATTAAAATCCATATTGAAACAACATATAAATTTGAATTAACCCGAACAACATAAATAGGCAATTTTGGTTCAAGTATTAAAACCTTTTTTTTTCAAATTTGGAATCCAAAATTGTCACTTCCTTAATTATTTTATTTCATGCATTAGAGAATGCATGCTAAGAATATATAGAAAAGCATGATGGATGACTATGGACTTATGTCCAATGTGATTGAGCATGCATGATTAATTTTTGTTTTATGGTAAATAGGGTATGCATGTCTCTGCCTCTCTTTTCTTTCTCATGTATTTCTTTTCTATTTTTAAAATATGTAATTAGATTATATAGTATTAGGATAGAATGAAGATGCAAAGGAGCAATTGAGATAATGTTATAAGCAAAAAGACTTAGAAATAGGAATTGGATTTCTATTTTTGGGTTGTAACTCATACATATATCTAGGTGAGACCTAATCAATCCCTCTTTGGCTCAAGGGATTGATATTAGAATATTTATAATTATGTCATGTAGTTAATGTAACTATGTTTATATATTCTTGTGATGCTGAATGTATAAATGCATACTAATTAATAGATGAGACTTAATTAACAAAATCTCCCGCTTAAATAAATAATTAAGTTCTACGTCTTCCATTAATATGGGGAGAATCAGAGTTCTTATAGAATTTGGGTTGTTGAGCACACTCAAGCCCGCTCTATAAGAATATATTCGAAATATTGGAATTTGATTTCATAATTAATGGATTGGACTTAACGTATTTCTTTGATTTATTGATCACACTCAAAGTTAATATAAATTGGAGGCGATGTTGGATAAATGCACATGTGATATACATATATCAAGAATTGATAGCCCAATGATTTGTGTACATATCAATTAGTTGATAGCACAATGCGGTAATTGGATTCATAGATGTAATTGGTATGGATCATATACCTTCCAATTTGACCTAAGAAGGCTTGTTAAGCACAGTCAAGGTCTTTCTTAAGTTGGAATTGGATACTGACCCATATGGATTTTCATTAAATATAAAAAGTCTTGTATTAATGAAAGATTTAAAGTTGGTAGGTATGAAATCTCATAATTGTCATATTTTGATGCAATAATTCTTACTAATTGCAATTCGAGGCATACTACCAAATCATGTCAGAAAATGTTATCATAAGACTATTTTTTCTTCAATACAATATGTTCGAATGCGGTCGATCATGAAACTTTCGATGAGCTTTAGGCTAATGTTGTTGTTATCCTATGCTAATTTGAAACGTATTTTCCATCTTCATTTTTTAATATAATGGCGCATTTGGTTGTTCTTTTTGTGAGAATGTTGACCTTAGGGTGATTGATTTCTATTTTGATCTTGACAATCAAATTAAATGTTACTAATGTCTTCATCTAATGTTGTTTTGATAGTGAACAAAATTTCAAGTCAATTGGATTTGATTTGCTTAGTGAACAAATCGGTCAAAAATTGAAGGACAGTTTCCCCCTCGGGACATGCAATTTCTCCCTCAGGAAAAATATGTCTCCCTCGAGAAAAGGTTCCCCCTCGGGACAAAAAAATTTTCCCTCAGAAAGTCCTCGATTTCAGCATTCCAAAAGTTCCAGAAAGTTGTCCCGGCCGGAAAATATAGTTTTCCGAACGGAAAACATGTTTTCCTGACCGAGAAACTCTTTTCCCAACAGGAAAATTTGACTGGGACTAGCCGTTGAAGAAAAGGACAAATCCAAGGCTGCCACGTGTAAGGCTCCAACAAATATATGAATTTTCCGACCTGGAAACATGGTTTCTCGATAGGAAAACTGTCTCTGTCAGACAACTTTTAGTCAATCTTTTTTAGAATGTTAGAAATAGTTTTGGCACCATATGTAACAGCTAATTGGAAGGTAAACACTATAAATAAACCTCCAAAAGGCCTTAGAACATAAGAACTTGATTTTAAGTGTGTCAAAACTCTTGCAATTATAATTCTCATCTCTTTTGTAAGAAAGGTTGAAGTGTTAACCTTAAATACTTGGGTGTAGGTTGTAAGAGTGATCCTAGTGAGAAAAACTCTTGTTTGGGTTGTGTGTGAGCCTGTTCAAAACACAAGGAATTGGTCGTTGTGTAAGCCATTAAAACACAAGGGATTTGGGTTCAGTGTGAGCCTTGAGAAAACACTAAGTTGTGAGTTAGCTAGGAAACTCTCTTGTAATCTCAAGTTGAGATAGTAGAACTCCCAATTGCGGTTGGGGATAGGACTAGGGTTTGTTAACACCTGAACCTCTATAAATCCTTGTGTGCAATCTTCTCTTTCTCCGTTACTTTCTATGTTTTATTTGCACATTGCTCAAACACTCAAAGAAATCCATTAAGCCAAAAATTTCTATTTGCCACCAATTCAACCCCCCTTCTTGGTGCTCCATATTTCCAATAATTGGTATCAGAGCCTTGGTCTCTCTATTCAAGGCTTAAGTGCGAGAGAAAAGATCAAGATAGTGAAGGGTGAAGTTTGCAATCATTTTCCTATTTTTGATGGTGCTAACTTTGCTCATTGGAAGTTTCAAATGGAGCTCTTTATGGATAGTGAGTCCATCGATTTGTGGGACATTATCTACAAGGAGTGGAAGCCACCAACCAAGGAAGTGGAAGGTGTAGAGGAAGAAATTTCTCGAGATGATTGGTGTAATGCTCAAAAGAAGGCAAATGGAAGAAACAAAAGAGCAATGACAATTCTCCTTGCCACCATTCCTCAAGAAGATAGTCTCAAAGTGTTGCATTGTAGAAGCGTTCATGGCATTTGAAAAACCTAGGAGAATTACTATGA
>CATIWF010173410.1:0-25820 GCA_949630135.1 Balakata baccata
CAATCTTATTTTTATATAATAATAAAGAATGAATTAGTATGCAGTGTCTAAAATGGCACGCATGCAAGAAATGATTTAGTTTTTGATACAATAATAACGAATGAATTAGCATGCATTGTGTCCAAATGGCAAGCATGCAAGAAATGGTTTAGTTTATGAATTTTAGTTTTAACTTTAATTAATCATAGCCAAAATTTTCAATAACTTTCTTTTCTACACACTAAAACGCACCCTGAATTTTATTTTTATCTAACTTTATATAACAAATGAAAGAATCTTGACAAATTAATACATGGATAATCATGTCTTTATATATATATATATATATATATATATATATATATATATATACATTATGTCTTGGCATTCTCAGTTTTGCGATTCATGCTTCGGAGCAAAAATCGCATTAGACAAAGTGAATTTAGAGATTTTGAGGATGCCGGGTGACGAGTTTTTCAATAGGGATTAGAGAAATAAGAGAATACTTAGTCTCTGTTTGTTCATCGAAAATAATCGGATTTTGGAAAATATTTTATTTTCTGTTGTTTGGTTATACATATAAAATTTTAAGGAAATTATTTTTTAGTGTTTGGTGTATTTTGAAAAATATTATTTTATTTTGTATAAAAACTATTTAAAATATTTAAAACTTCTTAAAATTTGATACTTTTAATTTATAACTATGTATGTGTCAAAAAAAATTTATAACTATGTATAAAAGAAAATTACATAAAATAATAATTTTTTAAAAATAAAATTTTTGGTGACCGGCGCCAGTAACCGGCTACTGGTGGTGGCAAGAGGTCATTGAAAGTAATTTTTAGTAGTTAATATATTAATTAGTATATATTTAATTAGTTTTAGTATAAAAAGTTTTATTTATATAAGTGTATCAAAATTCGGAACATAACTTTTTATTCTTAAAAGATGAAAGAAAATGACTTAGTTTTCTCTTTGATCAGAAAAATATTTTCCGTTTATCAATTTTCTTAGATGCACCAAACGCTAGAAAACACAAAATATTTTCTGCGAAACAAATGAAACCTAGACAAATTTTAATTTCCTCAATTTCAACTCTTCAACAAATTAATTTCTTACCATTAAATACGTTAATATTCACAATATAATTTATTCTATATACTAATGCTCTCGACTTTACAATTTTCTCATTTTCATCATCTATTATAATTAATTAGTGACAATGTCATAAATGTGTTGTGCTAAATTAGGATCTATGAGTTACAAATGTCACTGTGCATGTAAATATTTTAAGCTGATAAAATTGGTTTTATTATTGTGCATTTAATGCTTATACTAATTAAAATTAGTTTAAAGTAATTAACCATGATTTAAGCTAAATTAAATAGTTTCTCTCGATATTAAATTTCATAGATATTAAATTTTGATGTAAAGTGGTCTTTTATTCACCTTTTTATACTTTGGTTAAAAATTAATTAGTATATAATAGTGACACATGTCACATATGCAACATAAATTAATAGTAATAAGAATACATATAACCCAATTATATTAGATTATATATATATATATATATATATATATATATATATATTGCACATATATAATACAAATTTTTTTGTTTATTTAATTTGATATTTTTTTTAATACTGTGATTTTTTTGTTAATCTAATTGACTTTGCATTCCACTTTCCATTAATTAATTAAAAATTTATATTTATATTTATTTCTTTTAAATTGCACCTAATTTAATTTATCTAATTTCAAATCTTAAACTAATTAATTTTCTACAATTAAATAGATCTACCTTGGTTTGAAACAACTTATACAATTAATATAATTAGTATGATGGGCTTTAGTTGTTTTATACGTATACTATATGTTCCCCATATATGAGTTATATCTATATACACATATAATATACATATAGCATACGTTTAACCAAGTTACAACAGATAATGCAGTTTGAAACGGTGGTTTCCATAGTTCAAATTGTCAAGTCTAAGATTTTTTGACTAATTGAGTCTATTTTCCAATGTTAGATTTGAGAAAAGAAACAGGAAAATAAAAGAACCAAAGAGGGCAACTCTAATGGGTGATTTTTATTTCTCGATCAGCTTCAAAACGGTGATTTCAAAAGCTCAAACTATCAAATCTAAGATTTTTCGATTATCTGAGGCTATTTTCTGTGTTAAATTCGAGAAAGGAAGATGAGAAATAGGAGAACTAAAGATGGCATCCTTGACACGATTTTTTTGTTTCTTGATTAGCTTTCAAACAGTGATTTTCGGAACTCAAACTGTCTAATCTAATATTTTTTAATCATCCGAATCCATTTTTTAGTGTCAAAATTGCAAAAGGAAGCTAGTAAAACAAGAGAACCGGAGAGAGCAATTTCTAATGTGCAATTTTAATTTTAAAAATTTGGTCGAATTTTGAAAAAATTAATATCACTAGAGTGATTAAGAGATAAAAAAACTAATTGTAGTTCGAATTTCGTAATAAGGAGAGGTCATTTGAACGGTGAAAGGAGTGGGTAATGATGTATGGAGCATGAGAGAAAAAGAAGAAAGAGTGAAGACGAAATTGAGGTATTGGTAGAAATAATTCTTGATCATCTCATGTGTAAATAGAACGAGGATTTGTATCCAAATTCCATCCTTATTCTATCGAATAACCAAGTATATAAAATTGCTAAGCCAAACTTTATTTTTTTAACCAAATAAAGGAGAAGCGATTAATCCTATGAGTTAGCCAAGCAAGTCGAAAACCAGCTGATTCTAGTCTCCCCTCGCTGCCGTTTCATTGCTTGAAATCGTGCGACCACCATCCGAAGCAATGCCGAGCTCACAGTAGCCAGCCCCTGCTCAAATCGAGAGGATGCCCTCTTCTTCATAGTTTTGTTTCAGCTTTTGATAAATCAGGTAAGCTGGGTATCTTCTTTCTTATTTTTCCCTCTTCTTTGGAGATGAAGGTGTTTGCTATTTTTTTTTCTTGATGATTTTGAGAGATGGGTATTTTTGTTGATCAATTAAGAGGTTGAGATTTTACTAGATTTAGTGGTGGAGGCAGATAAAAGGGATAAATATGAAGGATTTTGTTGGGACTTCAGGGACTTCGACTGCTCTTGCTTTGAAGATATTCTATGTGCTTTAAGTTCTTAGCGAGAAGAATTGCCTCTTGCTATTAATAAACTCTATTCCAAATTTTTTTGTGCTCGATTCTGCCTTGTTCAATCATTCCAGCGACTAACTGCAAATCTGAAAAAGTATGAAGGAGCTTTGCGAGCAGAGATAATTAAATGATAACAAAACTTAAAAATGTAAATTTTAAATTTTTGAAGCTAGTATAGGATGCTTTTATAATGTTATTGAATAAAAAAAGTAATAATTTTGTACATCATTGCGATTAATAGAAGGTAGTGTTATTATTTGTGATGATAGGATGTACTCTAGGGGCTGTTGACTTTCGTTGTTTCAAATATAAGATTGAACCGAAATTAGGATCCTGCTTGTGGTAATGGAGGGAAGCAAAAAGAGAAAAACGAATTACAAGAAGTTATAGGCTATAAATTTCATCTTTCTACCATATTTGATCAACATGCCTGTTTTTACATTTAGTTAGGATGCTTTTGATTAATTCATATGTTTCGTGTGGATAGACAATTTGTGTTGAAGTCCCTTGCCTTAAAATTTCCAATCACTATTCTTTGATTGGAACTAGCATCTTAATTCTTTCTTCGGTCCCTTCATTCAGTTTGTTGTTTAGTGTGAATCTATAGATGTTCAAAGATAACAAAATTTGTAAATTGCAATTTGATTATGATGAATTAGTGAATTTTTGTACTTAGATAGTGAGCTTTACCATTTTGACAGAATAGTAACATCATTAGGAAGCAATTAGTGGTACTGTTGAATTTGCTTGTGGATCTCCTAGTTAGAAGTATTGACAATTAGACAGTCAAATGCTTTGATTCTTAAACAGAATTTAGTATCGGTTGACTGGGTCAATGCTTAATGCATGCTTACTTAGCCTATGAACTATTCTACAACAAAAGCTACATGACTATTTAAAATTTGGAAATGGTTGCCTGGTACAGAGGAAATTTTACATAAAAAAAAAAACATAATTTTTGACTAATAGCAATCCAATTGGACCTAATCAATATGATCTCGTATCCTAAAAAAAAAGGAAAAGCGGCTAAGTAAAATAGGTTTTCACACCAAATTTTCAATCTTGATGTTTTGGGAGTTGGAACTTGGGATTTTATATATGCTTGGATTACTTTGTTTATAATCAGCGGGGATTTATGGTCCAGCATTTTGTTTTAATGTGTTGCATCGAAATTTAGGCAATTGATTGGGGATGCCTGACAGCATGCAGCACACTTTTTTTCAACTGTCTTTTAGTATTTGCAGAATTCTCAATATAATTTTCGAACTATTTTGTGAATCAGGGTTAAATTGTTTGGTGGGTGCAATGTGTATTAATTAGTATAAATTGGAGCCAATAGTTGTCCAAATCTTATGATTCGGGATTTGAATTTTACAATTCAATAAGATATGACAGCTGAGAGATAATTAACAAGCTGGATTTTCATACTATTTTGGAAATCAGGGTTAAAATGGTTTGTGGACGTAATGTGTATTAATTAGTATAAGTTGCAGCTGTAGTCGTCAAAATCTTATGATTCGGAATTCAAAATTTACAATTCAATAAGATATGTCAGCTGAGAGATACAAATCTTCATGAGAATCCCAGGAGGCTCTGAATCTCATTTGAATCTTTGAAATCCAGCCATTCAATGGTGCAATTCTAAATTTGTAATTTTGCAGATATGGATCTGTGTGATCTTCAGCCAGATTGTAGCAGGTATGAGCCATTTTTATGCGCCATGCCGCCACCTGGTTGAGAGTTTAACATATTTGAAGAGTGATTTTTACTTAGACTCTATAGGAATAGAGAGCTTGTTCCATAAGAAACGTTTTAGTCTCCAACTCTGCAACTCTTCTCTGAAATACAGAGTCTGAATGATGAGACAACACTGCAGTGTTTCTTTTCTCCTCTGTTTTTTCTCCTTTGTTAATTCTTCTAACTTCCTCTGTAAGACATTGGAGATGAAGGTGGTGATGATGAAAATGAAGAAGAGGATGAAGAGTTACCCTTGTTGGATTGATAGTGACAATGGTGGTGATGATGACATTGATCTTGATGGGGAGGAGTAGGAAATTAGGAATAGGATAGATAATGTGTAACTAGTGCCTTTCTTGCGTCAATTTCAAGAAACTTACTGTAGCTTTATGGTTTAGAGTTTTTGTTTTTATGACTCGTGAGTCTATGACTTAATTATAATTTATACATGTCATTTTGTTATTATTTGAGTATTTTGTTTGTGTTGTAAGTATAAATGTCTAATAAATTATATATATATTTTTTTATTTGATGTGTTCTGTGTCTTACAATTCAATATTACTTGCAATTCACGATTCTCAAATTGGGAAAATGATTCGAGATACTATCTCAATTTGACAACTATTATTGTAGCTGTAGTAATCTTACAACTTGTCAATAAGTTGCTTTGTTATGCCAATTAATATTTAAGATAGACCTGAAGGTTATATTTTGCAAATATTGTAGGGCTTGGCATATTGGTAGTAGAACAATTGCAACTAAAGCAAAAAAATCACATCTGAACTTGTTTGGTATTTCTTCCAAATAACGTTTACATGTGCATCATAAATGAGTTATTTTTTCAAAAGCTATGGGCTAACTTTTTGTGATTTTGATTAAATTTATTTTTTATTTTTTTTACTTTTTATTTTCTATCTTTCTTTCTCTCAGTGGCTGTGATGTTGCTATTAGATTCTACTTTCTTTGTAACTAGGAAAAATTATCTAACTTAAGACAACTTGTAGAACTTTATTTTCTGTAGAATTCTACTGGTAGAAATTGAAGTTAGTTTTTCTTCTAGTTTGTTTTGAAGTAGATGTATGACTTGAAAAAGAAGATGTAGAAAATTGATGTTCGATTATAAATGTTTTGAAAAGTAATTCTGGAAGTGCCTCTACAATATTTAACTTTTATCTTCATGATTTTTTAATTTTTATATGAATATTTAAAAATATTCGTGTGCATTTGTATGTTAATGACAGTCATTTCATTGAACCAGGGTCAATCCAGTTAAACCGAGCACTGGTCATCAATCCAGTTAAGTGTCCCGATTTCAAAATCATTGGTATTGAGTGGGTTAAACAAGATTTATGGCTTCAGATGACAAACCTTCATCTTCCTGGCAGCGACCATCTTGCTCTGCCTCCTTCGATGCTCTTTGGTTTTGTTACTGTACTTACTTCAAAATCTTTTTCTTTGTTATGAAATTATAATATGTTAGACAACTTCATAATACATTTGAATTTCAGATGCTAATTTGTGGATCTTCTAATTTCAGATATTTCTCTTAATATGTAATATCAATTTTTATTTTTGTTTTTTAACCCTTGTTTTATTTTATTATATGGGATTGGTATTATGTTGGCAGCTCCAGTACACCAGATGCAGCAGTATTATAGGCTAGGAGTTCTTGATAACTGCAAAGAGAAATGGAGTGCTTTGGTTGATTGTTTACTCCTCAAGACCAAAGCTTCTTCTGAAGTTCAGGTACCCTATAATTTATTTGTTTAGCTTAATTTTTTATGTGCTTCTCATCAATGGAACCTTCATTCACTTGATGGATGCTTGGCCATTGGTCATGTTTCTTCATGTTGGCATCTAGTTAAGTTGAAAAAGAAGTTTGTAGTATTGAGCTGTGGAGTAACAGAGAAAAAGTGGTGCGGGATATGTTATTTTGAAATTTATGAAGGGAATGTTTGGTATTGCTGCTAGCTGTCAAAAAAAATAGTTAATTTTTTTTTATTTAGATTGATTTTTTTAATTTTTTGTAAATTGTTTTTCTTAAATCTATTTCTTGGAAAACTTTTATTTACCTGTAGTATTCAAAACTCAAAAAATTAAAAATTAAATTTTTTTTTATTGAAAGCGGTTTTCCCAAATGCAATGCCAAATAGGGACCAAATTATATTTGTGGTTTCTATTGATATAAACACATGAAGATATGTAGTTTTCTGTTATGGATCTAATTTCTAAGGTTAAGGTTAAGGATATGGTTTAGATAGTATTTTATTTATGGTAAGATTAGTTAGGAGTAATATTTAGTTTCATAGTTAGAAACATAGTTATTAAAGGTGCAAGATGCATTAAAGAGCAAGGTGTAGGCGCACGCCTGAGTGACATGAGGCGCAAAAATGAAAAATAATTGAAAAAAATTATAAATTTTATTATTAGACTACTAGCAAGGCAATATAATATTATAAATATTAAAACTCAAAACACATAAGTCATAATAACAAAATAAAAACACATACACAAAGAAAAGAAAACTTAATTAAGGTTTGATATTCTAAACACAGAGCTCTTAAGCTTACTAAACACACAATGATCCTAAGTTTACTAATAATGTATTTAATAAGTTTTAATGCTTATCAATTATGAATTATCATAGCAAAACACAATTAGTCTTGTGTCTAAATTATGTTGTTCAAATTATGTTTGTGGAGGCTGGAACATATGTTTTCTTTGCCCTAACCCTTTTTTTTATTGTATGTTTTGGAAATAATTAGGTGTAGTGAGATATACTAAGAATTATTTTCAATTTATAACAATTTATAATCAACGGTTTAGATTTTCCGACACTAAAAACAAAAAAAAAATACAAATATTTAACTAATGTCACAAAAGCGTGCCTAGGTGCACCTTGCCTTAGGCTCAAGGCGCACCAAGGCATGCGCCTTTGTGACAACGCCTGTCTTTTGGTTTTCAAGGCACTGAGGCTGGAGTTTGGTGAGCCTTTAGCCTTGGGTGCACCTTTAACAACTATGGTTAGAAAAACATTCGGTTTCCTAGTTGGAAATGACTTCTTATTTTAATAATAGTACTCTTGGCATGAAGTAGAATTTAATCAATAAAACTCAAGTCACAATTTCCAGCAAAAACAGACGATGTAGGCAACTCTCTCTCATGAGTTTCAGGGCTGCAACTTCCTTTGACTATTTGCATAAAATCCAGCAAGCATAGGCAAATCCAGAAATAAGATTTCTGGTGACTCAATCCTTGACTTAGGGCCATAACATCTTTATAGGATAATTAATATGCTTATCTCATTTGCCAAAGAGGTTTCTCACATTCAGTACTAGACACGCTAACGAGTTTTAGAAATTAATCTTTATGGTTATGGGAGAAAACTTACAAATTCCAACTTATCAAAGGTCTAATGCAACATATCTGCTCCAATTATTTTTATAAGAACAGCCTTCATCATCCTTTTGTTGTGAATTTTAAGCATTGAGTTAGTGTTGCATGGATGAAATGTTTCTGCATAGTGGGGACAATGTGGTGGTTTAGAATCATAATATACGTAGCACTATTTTTAGTAAAATTTTTATAACAATCAATAGGGAATGTTACATTTGTATCGTTAATGCATGTTCAAGATTATGGTCGAGTAGTATAGATGCTTCATTGCAAGTCCTTTGGACCTTTGCCAATTACATCAGCATCCTAATTGTACTGTTATGAAGAGAGTTCTTTCACAGTTGGTTTTATTCTTCAGTTTGGAACAACCAAAATCACTTCTAATCTAGAGTTCTCACTCAAATAAAATCTCGAACCTTGATTAATTTTCTTGACCTGCAGTAGTGTCATTGTCTTAAGGAATAATGTGTTGATAGGACTTTGAGTTTCTGTTTTCACCATAATATATATTTCTGTTTGGAGTTGTTTTGCACATGTAATTTTTTTATTTGGTGTCTCCTTAAACTATGAGCAAAATTTGTTGTTTTAGATCGCTCAGTCGCTTGGTTTGTTATTCTCCTTACTCACTTTATCAGATTGGAATAATATATGTTAAATCTAGTAAAAATTGCTTGTACACTGATGATTTGCATATTAGCGGGTTTTTGCAGATGCTTAATACTCCAAAAGTTATTGGGTTCTTTTAAATTAAGCAATTTCTTTAATCATCACAGGGGGTTGCCATATTTTCGATTTAAGGTTAACGAAAGGGGATCATTGATCAAAATCATTTATACACAGCATAAAAAGCTTTTTTTTTTATTTTTTTTCTTTTTGTCCTGAGGACACTATAATCCTATCTGGACAGAGATTAATATTGACATGTTTCCCATTGCTTGCTTGCTTGATTAAAAAAAAACAAAAAAATCTTCCATTGCTTGTTTTTGTACTTTTAGAATCTTAAGGGCAATTTATATGTGTGAAAATAGTATTTGAGATTACTATGTTTCTTTTAACCAGATTTGGAAACAAGGATAGGATTATGTGGATGAATTATACAGACGGTATTTCTATTATTTGACTCGCAATAACTTAATACCTAAACTATTATTCGTAATAAAAAACTACTTAAAAGTCTTAAACTTTAATTTTGTAACACAAAACTTCGTCTGTTTATATCTGTTAAATCATTTAACAGAATGTTAATGTGGACTTTATACATCATAAAACAAAAAACTCCACCTGGAAATCCACATGTACAAATGGGTCTAAAAAAAATTTTCTCGTTCTCACCACTTTCCCTCTTTTTTTCTCATTTCCCCTCACTTTCTCAACAATCAAACATAACTAAATAATTTTTTTTCTTTTACTTTCTTTCATTTATTAGCAACCAAAGTACCAAACCCAAAACAAAATAATTAAAAATCTCAAAACCCATTCAAAACTACAACCATAAAGATAAAATCTTCATTAATGAATCACTTGTACAAATTCAAAGATCTTGAACTAGCAAAACCTTTGTAGTGTTCCATCATCATAAAACTCTTCTTCCTTCTAAAATTGGTACCCATTCTTTCCTTACTTTATCTTTTTCTTGCTCTCTCATGAGTCTATTTTCAGTCTCTCTATTTCCATCTCCATACGGCGACTTTTCAAATCTAATCTCCTTTTTTTCGAAGATTGAAAAATTAAGGGAAAAATTCTCCTAATTTTGTATCCCATGGCTGATGCAGCCATAAAGCACCTCTCCATCAAAGGAGGAACTTTAATTACATATTTAAAAGCCTCTTTAATTTCCTTAGGAGCCGAAGGATAGAGGCTTTCATTTGTAGGTTTATATTTGTTTTTGTTGTTGTCACTATTTTTCTTGACTTTTGCCCTTCTGCAAACCTAACTTCTCCATTGATCTCCAAGTTCTTCATCATTACTACTGGTTTTAGGTCTCTATGGTTTGTCAACAATACATCTCCATTTTCAGAAAAGCAAGTGAATGATTTCTCCTCTTTTTCTGCACAAAGCAACACTAGATCCAACTCATCCAATACTGTATCTTCTACTGCAAATAATGAAGCTAAAAACCCACTACCAACTGTACAAAATCAAATTCAACATTTTGACATTTGATTGGATTATACGATGAAAGGGTTAGAAGATGCTCGGAGTTGGGTTATTTGTATCGTGAGAATTTCAGCAGAAAGAATTTGATGTTTAGTTTGTTGAAAAAATGAGAAAATCTGAGGAAGAGAGGAAGAAAGACACTGACATGGAAAATTTGCAAACGTATCATTTATTTTTTAAATATATTACTGATGTGGAAAATCCAAGTCATAATGCCATTAAATGATTTAACATATTTTAGACAACATGAGTTTTGTGTTTCAAAATTAAAATTTAAAGAGTTTTCTATTACAAATAATAGTTTAGGTATTGTGTTTTTACGAGTCAAATAGTTGAAGTATTATTGGAGTAATTGATACAATGAGGTCTGAAGATGAAGTTGTGGACTTGGCTCCTATCCAGCCCAATCAGCCCAACCAAGAGCACTCCAATTGGAAAGCCTATTCTGGAAGGCAGAAAAGCACACGTGAAATCAAATGAGAAAGAGCCAACTGGAATAGTGAGGTACCTTAGTTAGTTATAAAAGCTAGAGGGAGGGGCTCATGCAACGTGGATGGATTTTTATTAAGACTTTAAGGACTCTTAGCCATCTGGCTAGAGCATGAGGGATTTCCCTTGGCTGTGCTATTTGGTATAGTTGTTTTTTTACTTTTCTTGTTTTCCTTTCCCAGAATCATTTCTCTTTTCCTTCTGTAATTGGCTTGCTTATCAATAGAAGTTATTAATGAAATTAGAGTTTCCTGCCATTGGGATTAACTATGTGATTGAGTAATTGCATATTTCTATCATTGGTCCGACCTGCCGGATTATCGATGGGGAAGATTGACAGCTCTCTGGAGACTCGAATGCAAGCCTGTTTTGAAACTCAAGATGAAGAGAATCACAATATTTCGAGACAGATGGTAGCTATGAATCATCAATTATCTGCTTCCCAACAAGCTCAGGAGAAGTTCAATGACCTGATACAAGAAAGCCTTGCAAAATTTCAACATGAGGTGTTCCAATGGATGAAGCGTAGTGATAAACAGCCTTAAAATGAAGGTGAATAAGGCACTCCAGCTCAATCTTCAATGTCACCCACTATAACTACCCAAAACCCCCCTATTCAGACAAAGCAAACAAATGGTTATTCACAACCCATATTTGGCTGACCCACTTATTCCACAGATGTTTCACCCATTACTAAAAAGGTCAAGCTTCCTACATTTACATGAATTGATCTTCGCGAGTGGTTGACAAGGGCGGAGATGTTCTTTCAAAATTTTCAAATGCCGGAACACCGAAAGTTGCCACTGGCCCATATGTGTATGGACGGTGCAGTAGTACATTGGTTTACTATATTGAGGGAACTCCATCCAGATTTATCTTGGGGCTGATTTAAGCAAGAGCTCTTAGCTCGCTTTGGTGGAAAAACGAATGTGAATCCCTATAAACAATTATCATATATGAGGCAGACGAGTATTGTGGATGAATATATCAATAGTTTTGAGCTGATAGCTTCGATGGTGCTGAGAGAAACAGAAGCATTGTGTTTGGGTTACTTTATGAGTGGTTTGTGAGATGAAATCAAGAGTTGGGTACGATAGCTGCATCCTGATAGCCGCCTCCAGGCCTTCACTATTGCGAAAGATGTGGAAACTTTGGGGAAGAAAAGCAGTACTTTCAGCCTGGGTTCTCGTTACAAGGCAGAGATTGAACTGGGTAGTAGGGGTCACGTAACAAGCTCAACAACTTTTAAAAACTTTGGCCCAATATAAAGCCCAATCCAATGGGCTCTTCTTCCAGCTCTAAAATGTCTTCTCTCTTACCCGACAAGTCCAAACATCAGATTTCTAATTCTTCTCCTAATTCTTCTTTCAGCAACCTTCACCGCCCTAAAGAAACTCGTCAGCTTAGCCGAGTCGAGTTGGAAGAACAACGGAAGCGTGGGTTATGCTTCACATGTGGACATAATGTCTCTCCTCACCACAAATGCCCTGATGGAAAATTCCGATTACTGATCTTAAGCGATGAGGAAGATGACGATGACCCTGGGGATTTCAATCAAAAGAATCCAAATGTTGAAGAAGTAGGTTCTCAGGAAGAAGGGGAATGCTAATTGTTCAAATTTATGGGGTTTATTCTGCAAAATTTCTCCAACCCGAAAACCCTAAAGTTACGAGGTGAGTTGCAAGGTATTCCGGTGGAGGTACTAATTGATTGTGGCGTTACACATAATTTCATATCAAGTAAGTTGGTCTCAGCTCTAGGTCTCTCTAAAGTTTTAGTTTCTAGGATGAGCATAAAATTGGGTGATGGCCATAGGGTTTAGGTACAACAATAGTGTCAGAATATTGAGTTAAAACTAGGGAAATTTGCATTCATTTTGTCTGCCTTGGTCTTCGAGTTAGGCAATCTTGACCTGGTACTTGGTATTGATTGGTTGAAGACTCTTGGTGAGGTTACTCATAATTGGCAGGAAAGTTATATGCGTTTTATGTCTGTAGGACAATATTTTGAGCTTAAAGCCATGGGCAAAGATGATGACCAGTAGGTGCATTTACAGAACTAGTTGGTTGGTCCAATGAAGGGGGATGTGTCACAGATGAAGGCTCAATCATGTTCAGGCAGCCTTAAACCATCTGAGCAATTTCGTGGTTATTTCCAAAAACAGTAATTGGATTCTCTTCTCAGTCAATTTACAATAATTTTTGCCGAGCCACAATCTTTACCACCTCGACGTTCACATGACCATTCAATTACCTTATTGCCAAATCACGGTCCAGTCAGTGTAAGGCTGTATAGATATCCTCACACATAGGAGAAAATTCAAAGGCATGTCAATGATTTATTAAAGAAGGGAATTATTCAACTTAGCCGCAGCGCTTATTCGAGTCTAGTCATCCTGGTTAGAAAAAAAGACAATTCTTGGCGTATGTGTATTGACTACTGTGCTCTCAACAAAGTTACAGTGCTTGATAAGTACCCCATTCTAGTAGTAGAGGAACTGATTGATGAATTGCATGGGGCGAGTTTTTTCTCTAAGCTAGACTTGCAATCTGGGTTTCATCAGATCTGTATATGGGAGACAGATGTTAAGAAGACTGCCTTCCGAACTCATGATGGGCACTATGAGTATGTGGTCATGCCCTTCGGTCTAACAAACGCTCCTTTGAATTTTCAGGCTGTGATGAATGACCCCTTCCGTCCATTATTGCGACGATATATTGATTTTCAGTAAGTCTTGGGAGGAACATCTTCTTCACTTGCAGGAGGTGTTAGATATTCTGCAATCACATTAGTTCCTCGTTAATAGGAAGAAGTGTTCTTTTTGCCAAAACACTGGATTATTTGGGCCATCAGATTAGTAGGGCAGGAGTGGCAACGGACTCGGCGAAAATTTAGGCTATGGATAATTGGCCTATTCCGCATAATGTCAAAGGAGTTAGAGGTTTCTTAGGGCTCACCAGATATTACCAAAAATTTATCAAGGGGTATGACAGTATTGCAAAACCCCTAACTGAACTCACCAAGAAAGATGATTTTAAATGGAATGTAGAAACGCAGCAAGCTTTTGATCTTCAATTACTGGAGTTCTCTCAACCATTTGCCATTTAGTGTGATGCCTCCGGAGGAGGGATAGGGGTTGTATTGATGCAACATAGGCACCCCATCGCCTATTTTAGTAAAGCTCTTTTGAACAGAACTTTAGCAAAGTCCACCTATGAAAGGGAGATCATGGCTCTTGCCTTGGTAGTTCAGCATTGGCGACCTTGTTGGGTCATCATTTTAAGGTCTACACGGATCAGAAAAGTCTTCGCCTTTTGCTTCAACAAAGAATTACAACCCCAGACCTGCAAAGCTGGATAGCAAAATTACTGGGGTATGACTTTGAGGTTCTTTATATGCCAGGAAAGGAGAATCGAGTTGCTGATGCCCTATCCTGCTATAATGAGGGTGAGTTTGCTACTATGCTTTCTTTTTCGACCTAGGCATATGGGTATCACATGTTAAATGAGTCTGTCCATTATCCATTTATACAGAAACTCAAGGCTGAATTGGAAAACAATCATTCTTCACATCCGGGTTACTCTTTGCAAAATGGTGTTTTAGTGCATAAAGGCAGGCTGGTAATTTCTTCCTCATAATTTATTCTCCTACTTTTACTTGAGTTTCATAGTTCCAAAATTTGGGGTAATTTCAGATTTTACCGTACCTACAGACGGTTGGCAGCCAACCTATATTGGGCTGGCATGATAGCTTCGGTGAAAAAATTTGTTCAAGAGTGTGAAATTTGTCAAAGAAGCAAGTCTAGTACTCAAACTCTTGTGGGGTTACTTCAACCCATGAGCATTCTAGATGTGATTTGGCATGAAATTTCTATGGATTTCATTTCCAGGCTACTTAGATCTCATGGATATGATGCTTTTTTGGTTGTGGTAGATTGACTTTCAAAATACAGTCATTTCATCTTGCTAAAACATCCTTTTACAGCTTGGTCTATGGCTAAAATTTTTGTGAAGGAGGTTGTTCGGCTTCATGAAATTCCCAAATCGATCCTTAGTGATCGGGATCCCCTTGTTTATGAGCAAGTTTGGGCAAGAAATCTTCCGAATGCAAGGCACTCAATTGCAAATGAGTTCCTCTTATCATCCTGAAATCGATGGGCAAACGGAGGTGGTTAATCGATGCCTTGAGTCCTATCTGTGCTGTTTTGCTATAGATCAGCCTCCCCACTGGTTTTTATGGATCCCTTAGGAAGAATTTTGGTATAACTCAAACTTTCATGTAACTATTGGCACCACTCCCTTTGAGATTATTCATGGGCGGAAACCTCCAAGTGTTGTTCACATATTCCGGGGGAGATTAGAGTGGAACTTGTAGCTCAAGACTTGCAGAATCGAGATGAAGCCCTTAGACAACTTAAGGCTCATCTTTCCCGTGCTCAAGAACAAATGAAGAAGACAGCTAATTTGCATAGGCGGGATATCCACTTTTCTGTTGGAGATTGGGTTTATTTGAAGTTGCAACCTCATAGACAACATTCTGTTGTCGCCCATATTAATCAAAAGCTTGCTCCACGGTATTATAGCCCCTTTCAAATTGAGGTGCGTATAGGCTTGGTTGCTTACAAACTCTCTTCTTTTGGATTCAAAGGTGCATCCAATATTCCATGTGTCCCTCTTAAAGAGAGCTGTTGTTACTTCTCCTATCCAGGCCTCTTTGCTCGATGATTTTTCTTTGGCAGATGCAGATTTCTCAACCCCCTGTGCAGTTTTATCCCGACGGGTCATACAGCAAAATGGCAGGTCTATTTCACAGGTTTTGATGCAATGGCACGACAAATCAACTGAAGAAGCTACCTGGAAGGACGCCATTATGATACGAAGCAAATTTCCTCAATTTAGTCTTGAGGACAAGCTTGATTCTGATGGGTTGTGCAATGATCGAATGAGGGCTGAAGATGAAGTTGTGGACTTGGCTCCTATCAAGCCCAATCAGCCCAACCAAGAGCACTCCAACTGGAAAGTCTATTCTAGAAGGCAGAAAAGCACATATGGAATCAAATGAGAAAGAGCCAGCTGGAATAGTGAGGTACCTTAGTTATAAAAACTAGAGGGAAGGGCTCATGCAACGAGGATGGATTTTCGTTAAGACTTTGAGGACTCTTAGCCGTTTGGCTAGAGTAGGAGGGATTTCCCTTGGCTATGCTCTTTGGCATAGTTGTTTTTTTTTTAACTTTTCTTTTCCTTTCCCAGAATCACTTCTCTTTTCCTTCTGTAATTAGCTTGCTTATCAAGAGAATTTATTAATGAAATTAAAGTTTCCTGCCATTGAGGTTAACTGTGTGATTGAGTAATTGCAGATTTCTATCAGTAATTCACATAGATTATATTGAGTGCATTATAATCCACTATGGAAAGAAAGCTTGCTCATATTAATATTCAATAGCCATTCTTTCATTTTTAGATATTTACATGGATCAACTTGGATAAAAACAATACTTCAAATCATGTTTGTTTTAACATTTTTCGTTAAGAGTATATGACTTTGTTGCACATTTGTTTAATGGCAATTTGAATTTGACACATTTTTTATGTCCAGTTTGCTTATGCGTAGTTAGCCTATGCTCTTGTTTGTTTTGTTGCTGAAATTTGCTTAATGGGCTCAAATGCAGGAAATTCTGGATGCTCGTGAGAATGCGAAGAAGTCTCATATTTGGACTTTTCGGTCGCCAGAAGAAGCAGCATCTCACTGGAGAAAGTTGTATGACCATTTAGATGAAGTGAAATGAGGACCCAATAGTTGCAGCTTCTTTTAAGAGTTAAAATGGTGAAATAAATGAGTTCCTGCCTAGTTGCTTTAGTTATAGAGAGGCTACTTAACTTTTTTTGAACTTGTGTTCTTTTAAGGTCAAAAAGGAATTTGTGTACCGATTTTTTTAGTTAGCAAAGTTTTGAAAATAATCTCAATATTTGATCCTTCGATTCATTGAAGGATTATAAATCATCTAAAATATAATTCAATTATTAACTTTAAATCATATTAT
This sequence comes from Balakata baccata, assembly GCA_949630135.1. NCBI lineage: Eukaryota > Viridiplantae > Streptophyta > Magnoliopsida > Malpighiales > Euphorbiaceae > Balakata > Balakata baccata. Next base: position 16,973 of record CATIWF010173410.1, read on the forward strand.
CACTAAATGATAATAGTATATTAGTGTCTACATTGCTAATCTATTAATGTATATAAAAGGCAAGACATGGCTACTGTAGTTACAACAACAGTACAATATCCATTTTGCCTCTTGTCTAATTTTTTTTTTACAGTATGTGATGCCCTACCTATATAACAAGATTATGCCTATTATATCACTTTATAACATGAACAATTCCATTATATAAATAGAATGTTACTATCTATGTTTCTTATATCTGGTTAATTATCATTTTCATCTTATATATTAAATTCATATATGTTCCTGGTTCATACTATAATAGTTCATTTTTTTTCTTTTCACATAATATACACCAGCATATAATTTTGGGCTTAAGTCCCATACATGTATAAAATACATATGTTATATACAAGTTATAACATTATTCACATATGAATGGATATACAAAATACAAAACATGAGAGATTAGATCCACAAATTGGGTCTTAAATGTCTGCACTCGATATGGGTACGAGTTAGCTTCTCTTTATTAACTTCTACTATCTACAATCTTGCGTAAAAAAAATTTACGCTAAGCTATCTCTAGTTTAGTGATACATATAAACATTGAGATTTTTCCATACATCAAATATGCATACAACATAAAATAGAGCATGTGCTTATGGTAAATAAACAAGTGATGTATCAACTACATACATTGATCATGTTTGTATTAAATACATACTTTATACTTTCACTATTATACTTATTATCAGTATCTTTTATTTATCAATTCTGTCTATTTTATTCATTTTCTTTTTTAGTAAATAACTTCGACAAATTGCCCAAGCTTCATTCCCTGACTGTCCGGATACAGAGTGTGAAGTAGGTGAGCTAGTCATCCTACTCATCCACTGTAATCTATATACTTATTCGAGCTTTCTCAAGACAAACATAGACAAACATACTCACCCAAACCATGGTTCAGCTAATATGATTGAGTATAATTATAATATGTATGCTCATTCAAACTCCCTCATGTCAAGTATACTCACCCAAACCAGAGTTCAGCTAATTTGACTGAGTATAATGGATATAGATACTAGGAACAAGAGCACCCAAGTCAAGGTTAGACAACCTAATCTTCATTCATACATCTCGTCGATACGTATCTCTTATTCCCTTTATAATGCATCATTTACCCTAAAGTAGTTCGCAGATAGAGAAATAAACATTTATAGCAAAGTATCTCTTTGTTTATAATTACATTCTTTTATGTTTCCATCTTATCATATGTAATTCATGCATGTTCATATATCACATTTATTCATATCAACATGTTTTCATATGTTTTTACATCATACTTTAACATATGTGCATGATCGGCACGTAATGGACCCTCTAAAACATCATTTAAACATAGGTCACTATTGCTGTGAACAGTGTCTTCACGACCATGACAAATATGGCTGGCCGTGAAGCCTGACTGTGAAGACTATTGGACCCAATCTTCATGGTCATGACAGATTCAGCATAATTGTGATACTAGTTGTGAAAGGTCCTAACTTGAATCTATAGTGAAATTTTGTCAAAATTTCACTTCTAAACCCTTTCTAGACATGCATAGACATCATCCATAGTCATTAGACACAAATACAAGCAAGTTATCACAATTCAAATTATCCCCCAAAATGGGTCACAACCAAGATCACAACTCAAGTTTTACACACGTATTGTACCTACTTTAACACATTTACCATTTTCTTGTTTATTAACATATTTATACATATTCAAACACTCTAATTAAACTTTATAACATTTGATCATGTCATTTCATGCTTTCATACTATATAATTTCACATTACTAAGGAAATAAACATGTCAACACTAATTATGTACATACTTCATTATTTTCATGCAATTATCACATTTAAAGAGCAAATAATAATGCATATATATACAAACCTATATTATGAACTTAATAAAAATTCAAACTAAGGAGCTATCTACCCTCCTTGTCGGTCTCCTCTCTCTTGACCTTATTTTCCTATCACAATTATAACCATGTATCAAATACTATATCTATGACAACATATGAAAAACGTAAAACAGACTCATACTTCCCAAACTATAGTTGTAATGCATTATTTCAACTCTATATCATGGTATCACACTTCCAACAACTTCAAAGAATATAAATACTCATAAACCCCTATTACCCTTCATATTCCTCCAAGGGTTTCCATCCCAATAACACAATCATCTCATATAATTTTATATGCATGGTAAAGACGTGATTTTTTTGTGTTTTCTTACCTCTTGATAGCAAAAAATAAAGTTGATCATGCAAAGAATTCATGAGCTCTTTTGCACAAAATTTCTCTCTCCTCCAATCCTTCATCAAATTGGATAATTTCTTCAAATCTTGCTTTAATCTTATTTTCCCTCTTAGTTTGGTATTTAATTCACTCAAAAATCATGAAGAATCATTCACATGGAGTTTTTAGGTGTCTATGGTCTGCTCTTTAGGTTTGAGGATAGAAAAATTGGTGAAAAATGATGATAAGAACGCGGAAAAGCTTTTATACAGACACTTTCACGGTCATAAAAGTTACTGTAGCAACAGACTTTGAACAGTCATGTTTATCCATAAAATTCGACTGTCACGGTCGTGACAATTTTTTTTTCACAATTATTGATTTATTTCATCCATTTCTTGAAACTGAAGTAAAAATTGATCAATATACCTCACATGTACCTCTAATATACTTTTAATTACCAATTTACCCCTTATATGTTATGTATGCATATATTATGACTAAACCCTAATTGTTGGGTATTATAGAGTAGCAATGATATGACATCGTTTTATCTATAGAGCAAAACACATCGTTTCAACTTTCTTTTAACCTCTGGCTACAAAATAACATCATTCCACTACCAAGCAGAACAATGTTGTTTTGTATTGATTGAATTGAAAAAAAATTAGACGAACGGATGGTGGGCTTGGGTTGATAACCGGCTAGTGGGCTTCGGCTAGTGGACCTGTGAATCTAAGCAGTCCATTATTATCCATGACCTACAAATTGCCTAAGCTTATTTTCAGCTCTACACTCTTAGTGATATTTTGCCCTTATTATCATGCAATCTATACTTTTAGTGACATTTTTGTCTTTACCATCATGGAAAAAAAAATATTTATTTTTTTAAGCTTTGATTAAATTTTGTTCTTCAAATTTTTTTCCTCATATCACAAATATCTAAAATTAAACTGATTTTCATGTTTGATTCGTATAAAATTTATGATTGAAGTTTTTTTCAACTTTGATTAGATTTTGTTCTTCAACTTTTTCTTCCTCAAATAAATCAAATTTTGTTTTTCAAATTTTTATTCCTCATATAAAAAAATCTAAAATTTAAACTAATTTTCATGTATAATTCGTATAAAATTTTAGATTAAAGCTAAAATTATAATCTTCCTACCTAATTGAATTAAAATTTCAAATTATATTAAAAAATTATTTAGATTTACAAAATAATTTTAAATAAATTAGACATTTATATTTTTTCATGTTGAGTGAATTCAAGAAACTCATTATTACTTTTGCCCTGCACATTGCTTAAGTCAATTTCCAGCTCTACAATCTAGTGATATTTTGCCCTTATTATCATACAATCTACTTTTAGTCACATTTTTGTCCTTATCATGCAAAAAAAAAAGATTTATTTTTTTTTTCAACTTTGATTAAATTTTGTTCTTTAAATTTTTCTTCCTCATATTAATTAAATTTTATATTTTAAATTTTTCTTCCTCATATCAAAAATATTTAAAATTTAAATTAATTTTCATGTCTAATTCGTATAAAATTTTTTATTAAAGTTTTTTTGAAATTTGATTAAATTTTGTTCTTCAAATTTTTCTTTTTCATATCAATCAAATTTTGTTCTTCAAATTTTTCTTCTTCATATCAATCAATTTTTTTTTTTTCAAATTTTTCTTTCTCATATCAAAAATATCTAAAATTTAAACTAATTTTTATGTATAATTCGTATAAAATTTTTAATTAAAGTTGAACTTATAATCCTCCTACCTAAATGAAATTAGATTTTCAAAATATGTTAAAAAATTAATCAAATTTAAAAATTAATTTAATTAAATTATACATGGATACTTTTTCACGTCCAAAATTAATATAAATCATATTTATGAATTAATTTATTAAAATTTTTTCATTTTCAATCTAATGTATGAAATAATTTTCTTTCCTTAATTCTAGCATCAAATTAACTAATTTTCGTTCATTACATATATATTAATTTCTCCCATTAAATACTCTATCTATTAACTAATTTAATTACTTTAATTTCTTCTTTAAATTCCATTTTCCGTTCATTAAGAGATAACAAAATATGTCTCACAAAAATGCTCAACGCAACACGAGGGTAACGTACTAGTCAAATTATAAATTCAGTGGTTTCATGTTATAGTATTATAGAGGTAAGTCATATCCGCCCCTTATATTTATCTATTTTTATCATTGCCCACTAAAATGTTTTTTTTTGTCTACTTTATCCTCTGAATTCAATTTTTAGTCCGCATTGCTCACTTGTATTTTAGAAAGATGTAATTGTCCGCTCTCTAATACTGAAAAGTCACCATTTTATGTCAACATTGTTAGCATGGTCACTTTTCAGTATTGAGAGCAGGAGGTTACATCTTTTTAAAATATAAGGGAGTAATGTAAACCAAAAACTAAATTCATAAGGCAAATTGGATAAAATAATATTTTAAGAAGTTAAATAATAAAATAGAATAAATACATATGTGCTTTATCCCTTATGTCATTATTATACGTTTAAAAATTCAGGTTCATGCTTTGTTGATTAGTTATGAATCTTGGCAAAAGCCCCTTAAACTATTCCATTTTGCCATTTTGCCTCTTAGCACCTTTTTTTGTCTTCATAATCTCCTAAACTCTATTTTTTGTTCACTTTGCCTCCAGTTAATTTATAAAAAGGTAATATTTAGCCACAATAAAGTCAAGAGTTGCATATGACAGATGCATGTATCACACATACGATGACGTGGTCATCCCAACCAATGAGCTGTTAACATGTAGGAAATGCAATTTTCATATTACCAAGTATTTCACATGTGAATTTAAATAAAAAAAATAGAGTTTTTTTTTTATATCTGAATAAAAAATCCAATCCAAACCCCATTTCAAAAAAATGCCAACCCAAATCCCTCCGGTCAATCAGCCATATAGAAATTGAAAAACCCATTATTTGATTGATTTGTTAATTGCAATTTTCTAATTCTAATAACCTATTATTTGATTTCTCTATTTATTTCTCCAATCTAAACTCAATCTAAAAAAAAAAATGGAATTTTACAAAAATGGAAAAAAAAACAATCACAAATCATTATATAATTACCAATGATTAAAGTTTTTTGAATTTTACTGAAACGAGCGAAAATAATTTCAACAGTGCCAAAATCTAAAAGTCACCCAAACAATGGGTAAGTAGTATATCTCTGGAATACCTTTGGTGTACCTTGGGCATATCTTGGTTCCATTTTCACCCAAATAATTAATATATCATTTAAGGTAATGTTTGGCTTTTATTATTCCTTGTGGAGCCTTATAATTGATATGTATAGTTCATTTGTAGATCATTGGGGGTATACTTTCAGAATTCCTTACGTATACCTCGCATCACAAATTAAAAGCATCACAAATGGCCAAACTAACAACATTCACCACGCATTAAGCATCAAATTCAATTTATTATTGAACATTGGATATGCCTTTCAGGATGTCTTGGTATACCATGAGAATACCTTGGAAATTCCTTCATAATTTGTATAGTTCATTTGTGGATTATTGAGGGTATACTTTCAGAATTCCTTACGTATACCTCGCATCACAAATTAAAAGCATTGAATTGAATTGAATTGAGAATCCAAATTAACAACATTCCCATGAAAATTGAATTGAATCCAAATTAAAAGCATCACAAATTGCCAAACTAACAATATTCACCACGCATTAAGCATTAGATTCAATTTATTATTGAACATTGGATATACCTTTCAGGATGTCTTGGTATACCATGAGAATACCTTGAAAAATTCTATGAGAATACTTTTGGAATACCTTGGTGATTTTCACCTAAAAAGAAAAGCAACTTACAAGATGAAATTAAACAATTAAACCAACATGTAAACTATACATAAAAAATAAACATGAATTGGCTCATAAAATACATCTATTATTTTTGTTCAAACAATAATAACAAAAAAATATTACAAGTCAGGAGAAATAGCCAAGATGAGCAAACTCATTCAAGGGCTTCTCAAATTGTACTAATACAACTTCCTCACCACAATCTAGCCTCCATTGTTGAACTTTTCTTCATATGATTGATTGGAACAACTCTAGAATTCAGGGCTCTGAGTATGGCGTGGTAGTCATCTGGCCTTTTCTTTGCATCACAACTTATTGTTAAACTTCGTCTTTATGGGGATGTGATGCTATGGGGAGCTTTGAGATTCTTCCTCTTTCTCTCGTCTTTGTCTAACATATGACAATTAGATTATTCCTCTTTCTCTCACTTTTTGAAATCGAAAACTCAAAAAATCGGTAAAAAGAAATTATTTTCTATATGAATAAAAAGAAAAAATGGAGGTAATTCTATAAATAAAACCAAAAACACAGTACTATGTAAAATTTCCTCCCAAAAAAACCCCAATCAAAACCCAAATACAAAAAACCAAACCCCAATCAAAACCCTAATCTAGAGATCCCAATTTATAAAAAAAACACCCCAATCTAAACTCCAAACCCTAAATTTAAGATTTGAAAATCTTAATTTGTTGAATTGGTAAAGTGGTGAGGATTGGCTCACTGTGGCTGAGATGGTGCAAGAAAATCATCAGCTTCTAGAAGCATAGTGTGTACCTTTTGGTGAAAATGGAATTTGCAAATAAAGGCTACATGGAGCCATTTGCTGAGGAATTTTGAAATGGACTTGATATCTCCATTTTCTAAGATTGACTGGAATGCCATGGTTATGGGTATAAAAGGAAAAGTGATGGCGTGTTACAAGCACCAGGAGCTTTCAGTTAACTAGTGGGACCAACAACATTGTGAATGTTTTATAGGTTTAAGTATCAACAATTTTTTTTTTATTATCCCCTTTCTTCTCTCTTTGTCCCTTTACACTTGCAGAGGCTCTCCCTCTCACCTTGGATTCAACGATCTCACAAAGAGATAGAGAGAGAAAATGGAGGTTTTTAATAAGCATTCACTTCACGCACCTCTTAGTTGTGGTTGAACCTAATTCTTTTGTCATGTCAGCATCGAGGGACTCGAAATTACATTAATACACTAAGGGCCTGGGAGGATAAAAAAAATAGTTCAGGAGGGTATGAGGATTAAAAAACACTGTAGGGGGCTAAATGGCAAAAATGGAATAGTTCAAGGGGTTAGGTATGTGTTTTACCAATATTCTTTTATGGTAAATAATGATTTGTTTAACCGTATTAGTTGGCGAAGGGTAGGTGTTGGAAGTGATTTGTAACATTTGGTTATTTCATTCCTGAATAATTATAAACCATGTAATCTAAAATCTAATTCAATTTCCACACTCATTTATTTACGCTGTAAAGATGGTCTTGATCTTAAGGTAATCTCGTTAAGGTGATATAACGATTAATTAAACTCTCTCTTATTATATCTCCTACTCTTATTTAGGCCATAATTATTAAACAAGTTATGGTCCATTCTAGACTCTTTTGTAGGATATAGGCCTTAAAATTATAACTAATATCATATGCTCCATTTATGGGGAATTTTCACTGTTTACCATTTTCTTAATTTTTTATTTCAAAAATACTGATGTTTTTTTTATTTTTTTATATTTACCGATTTCAAATTTCAAATTTACTTTCTTTTTTAATTTTTTGTTTTCACAAATACCAAAGCTTACACTAAGGGCGCTCGACATGGGTATACTTTGATATAGTATGCTCGTGCTGAGATAGCGTGCTTAGATAAACTTTGAGCATATAACTTTAGGTATGCCAATGTATATTTTGGGTATACTTGTAGTAAACTTTGAGACAACGCGTTTGCACTAAGGCTACCCATTTAAGTATACTTTGATATACTTTTGGATAAACTTTGTCTATAGAAACTCAACAACCCCTACTCCTAGTAATAAAGCTCTAAAAGATAAAGTTACATTACTCGTACTCCCAACGATAAAAAGGAAAGGAAATGGAGAGATAAATAGATCAATTGTTTGGTGTGTAAAGGACAAAACCCTAAAAATGAAAATAAAAGCTTGTTTATATGCTCTTGAAAAGTACAGAGAAGACATTTTTTTGGTATATAATGTTGTAGAGGCTGGGTGTTGAACTCATGACTTTCATCTTTGTCATGACTATTTCACGGTAGGTATACCAATTGAACTAGCCCTAATTGGAATAAAGATGACAATTTTAGTAATTTAAGATATTTAACAATCCTCTCATTTTTAATATTTATATACTTTTCCTAAATTAATTCCTGTAAGTTACACAAATAAATAGAGGGAAACTTTTTAAAAATGGAAACAAGCGCTAAATTATTTTAAAAAATACCAACACTTAAACATTTTTTTTATAAATATCAAAATCAACTTTTAAAATTTCAAATATCTATTTACTATATCTCATAATCATAATGAACGACAATGGATATGAGTATCCTATTGGACTTAAACATAGTACTTGAGAAAAGATTTCATCATAGTCAATCCATTGTCTTTGATGATATCCCTTTACTACTAGTCTAGCTTTATAGGTAACAAAATTACCCTTTATGTCAATCTTCTTCTT
>CATIWF010173437.1:0-11599 GCA_949630135.1 Balakata baccata
GGATAAATATTTGGTATTTGTAACCGCATATTAATATTAGGTAAATATTGGATAAATGTTGGATAAATGATGATAAATATTATATAAATATTTAATATTTATAAGTATATGTCAATATTGGTAGATCTTGGATAAATATTATATAAATATTGAATAAACGTTAAATAAATGTTTGATTAATCTTTTTAATTATCATTTCCCTATCATATCAAATCTGTTTTGTATTATATCTATTAATATTTGGGAAACATATATTCAATTTTTTCTAAAAATTTACTCATTATTTATATACAATTTATCAAATGAATTTTTTCTTGAGAAAAAAATATGAAAAAAATATAAACAGCAGTATATTTCTGATTTGTGTTGAAAAGGAAAATAGAGTAATCAAAGTAGTAATATAATCAATGAAAGGAGAAAAGTTTGAATATGTAGGTATGATACTGTCAATTAATATCATATAAAATTGTTGGGACTTAAATCAATACAGGAAAATCAATCTATCAAGTAGCCTTTCTTTAATCTTTTACTTACCTATTGTGAAGAAATTGATATTCTATTTCTTGTATAATTTGGTACATGGAATGGGAATATATACACATGAACTAGGAGAAAAGTTGGTAAAGTATAATTATGTTCTAAAATAAAGCCATAAATCAAGAATCAAGACATGGAAAATATTGTGATGTCCTACTTATATAATGTGATTATATCCATTATATCACTCTAATAAGAACAATCATATTATATAGATAAAATACTAATATTTGTGCTAATTTTGTTACTGGTTCATTACTATCATCATATATGTCAAATATATATACACTTTTGGGGTTTATCTCATAATGACTCATATTTAACTTTTTTTTTTTTTTCACATCAGCATATAGTTTTAGGCTCTAGGTCCCATATGAGATCATAGTATACATACGTCATAATTATATCATATTACAGGCCAATGTCACCATTCTCATATGCATGTTTATACAAAATATAACATATTAGACCCACAAATTGGGTCACAATGTATGCTCTTAATATGGGCACTGACTTCTCTTCTTTACTTCAATTTTACTATTTACAAACTCTTGAATCTGCGTGAGAAAAACTCATGCTAAGCTACTTCTAGCTTAGTAGTGCATATACACATTGAAATTTTCTCATGCAATCATACAAATATAGCATAATATATATGGTATTATGGCATCATATATTATGGTATATGAGCATGTAAATTATTGTTTAAGAAAAATGGAGAAATGGCGTGTCAAATATAATATACAATGATCATGTTTATGTCATATTATACCTTTTATACCTTTATCATTTACTCTTGTCATTAATAGCTCTTACTTATAAATCTTATTTGTCTTATTCATTTTCTTTTTCAATAAATAACTTCGACAAATGGCCCAAGTCTCATTCTTGGACTGGCTGGATACAGGGTGTGAAGTAGGCGCACCCAGACCAAAGTTAGTCATTCTACTTACTCTATATACAAGATATGAAGTAGACGCACATAGACTAGGGCTAGTCATCCCACTCATCTACTGTAACATATATGCTCACTCGAGCTTCCTCAAGTTAAGTGTACTCAAACCCGAGCTTAGCTAACCTGACTGAATATAAAAATATAAGTACTAGGAATAGGAGCACCCAGACCAAGGCTATTCACCATAATTCTCACTCATACATCTCGTCAATACATATTACTTATCCCCTTTATGATTCACCATCTACCCTAATGTAGTTCTCAAGTAGAGAAATGAGCACTTATATCAAAGTATCTTTTCATTTTAATCACATCATTTCATGTTACCTTCATGTTTCATATAATATATGCATGTTCTCATATCATAATTATATTCATTAACATATTTTCATATGTTTTAACATAATACTTTAACATGTAGGCATGTTCAATATATTTCGGACTTACCAAAACATCATTTACACATAGACAACCTTTGTTGCGAATAATGTCTTCACGGCCATGACAAATTGAGTTGGGTGTGACACCTTACTGTGAAAGACATTAGACTTCATGACAGATTCAACATGGTTGTGACGTGGTTATGAAATGACCTAACTTGTTGCTATGGTCAAATTTTGCCAAAATTCCACTTCTAAATATTTTCCAAACATATATAGACATCATCTATGGTCATTTAATACAATCACAATCAGGTTATCACAATTCAATTCATCACAAATCTTTATTAGGAGCTTGAACAAAACCAACTAAGGAGCTATCCACTCTTCTCGATGATCTCCTCCCTTTTCTCTTTGTTTTCCTATCATAAGTATAACCATGTATCAAATACTATATCTATGGTAACATAGCAAAAATGTAAAACTAACCCATGCTCCCCAAACTATGGTTATTATGCATGTTTTTAACTCAATCTCATGGTATCTCACTACCAATAATTTTAAAAAATACAAATATTCACAAAACCTCGACACCCTTCATCTTCCATAACCCATTCTCCATAGGTTTTCATTCAAACATCAAAATTTCTTCATATAACTTCATAATCATGGCAAAAAGATGAATTTCTTATATTTTCTTACCTCTTGATGGCAAAAAACACACTTGATTATGCAAAAAAATCGTGGTTTCCTTTGCACTAATTTTATCTTTCCTCAAACTCTTCACCAAAGTTGATAATTCCTTCAAATCTTGCCTTAATCTTGGTTTCTCTCTTAGTTTGATGTTAAATCGCTCAAAAACCATGAAAAATCATTCTTTTGGTATTCTTGGATATCTATGATCTGTTCTTAGGATTTGAGGGTCAAAAAAGGTGGTGAAAAAATAAAGAAAAGAACGTGCAAAAAACTTTTATACAGACATTTCACGGTCATGAAGGGTTACTGTAGCAATCGACTTAGAAAACTCAAGATTTACCCAAAAATTCGACTATCAAAGCTGTGACACCCCTTTTCACGGTCATGAAACTTTTATTTTTCATAATTATTTATTTATTTCATCCATTTCTTAAAACCAAAGCCAAAATCGACCAATATGCTACACATATGCCTTACGTATACCCTCACATACCTCTAAAATACCTCTCGTATATCCTCAAAACTAATTCATATATACATGTATTTCTTATTCTTACTTTAATTACGAAAATACCCTCTATATGTCACTTTCTCATATTTTATAACTAAGCCCTAATTATTGGGTATTACAACTATACAAGAATATTCTAACACCCACCCTCAAACTCAAGTTGGCAATTAATTTACTAAGTTGAGTTTGCAAGATAAATCATGAAATCATCCTGGTAGATGCGCTTTTGTGAAGACATCAGTTGTCTAATCAATAGATAAAATAGGAGAGAGGTGAAGTGTACCATTAACAAGATAATGGTAGACAAAGTGATAATCAATTTCAATATGTTTGGTACACTTATGAAAAATATCATTATGAGCGATATATATGACACTTTGATTATCACAATAGATATTTGTAGCATTTAGTTGTGAGGCCCTCACATCTTGTAATAATCATCTTAACCAAATAAGTTAAGAAGTAGTATCAACAAGGGTCTTATATTCTGCCTCTGTGCTTGAACAAGAAACTGATGTTTGCTTTTTATTGCATTAAGAAATGAGGGAATCTCCTAAAAAGAAACAAAGTAGTGGTAGATCTTCTATCCATAAGATCACTTGCCTAATTAGCATATGAAAATGCATGTAATATCAATGAAGAGTTTCCAGAGAAATGAAGACTATAGAATAAGATACCCTTGACATAGCGAAGAATACGTAGAACTACAACAAAGTGAGTAGTATGGGGAGCAGTCGTGAATTGTCTAACAATATGAACAACACAAGCTATGTTTGGACAACTAGCAATAAGATAAATAGGACATCTAACCAATTGCATGTAAAGAGTAGGATCATCTAAAAGATCCCCTTTTATAGGTGAGAGCTTCATATTAGCCTCAAGAGGAGTGTCAGTGGTTTTATTATCTGTCAAGTTGGCACATGCTAAGAGATCAGTGGCATATTTGGATTGAGTCAAGTAATAGCCTATATTGTCAGAAGAAACTTCCAAGCCAAGAAAGTGACTCAAGTTGCCAAAATCTTTAATTTCAAATTGCATGCTGAAAGATTGCTTCAACTCTTCAATTCCCTGTAAGTCTTGCCTAGTAATAATCACATCATCCATATATAGCAACAAAAGATGTATCATCTATTCTTTTTTCGAATAAATAAAGGACTAACATAAGAACTTGAGGAAAATCCAAACTTGTTAATTGTAGAGCTAAACTTTGCAAACTATGCTTTAGGGGCTTATTTAAGATCCCAGTAATAATCACATCATCCACATATAGCAACAAAAGAGTGTATCCTATATTCGTTTTTCAAATAAATAAAGCATTGTCCTTTGAATTAGAGGAAAATTCAAAGTCGTTAATTGTAGAGCTAAATTTTGCAAACTAAGCTCTAAGGGCTTGTTTGAGACTGTATAAAACCTTATAAAGATGACAAACTTTATTGGGAGTATGGTTACAAGTAGGTGGTGGTTTCAAGTAGACTTCTTTTGAAAGATGCCTAAAGAGAAAGTCATTTTTGACATCTATCTAAAATATTGGTCATTTTCATACAGCTTCTACAGCTATAAGATTTCAGACATAAGTGAGATAAGCCACTAGGGCAAAAGTTTCTTCATAATCAATGCCATACTTTTGTGTAAATCTTTTTGCCACTAATCAAGTTTTGTAACACTCAACTAAATTGTTTGCACGAGTTTTGATTTTGTAGACCCATTTTTAACCTTTCACAGTTTTACTAGTTGGTAAATCTATTATTTCCCAAGCAAGAATTTTAGCTAAGGCCTCTAATTCTTCTTTCATTGCATGCTGCCATAAAGGATTAGTATTGACTTTCTTAAAAGAGGAAGGTTCATGCAAAGAAATAGTGGCAGAATAACAATGATAATCACGAAGATATGAAGGTAGTTGACATATGCTAATGGATTTCTCACTAGAAGGAATAAGATGCATGACCTGCAAACATAGAGGATACTTCAAATATAAAAGAAGAGTGACCATTTGTTTGTCTTGCATCAAGAAGGTTGGTAGGCGATAGAGAAGAATCAGGAAATAGATCAATAGAGAGATTTGTAAAAAATGGTGAATGACAGTTGGGCAACTTAAATGAGAAATTGAAGAAAACATTTTATATTTCCAAAAGGTGACATGTAGAGAAATACAAAGGCATTTTGAAATAGGATCATAACACATATATCATTTATGCTTAATACCATATTTTAGAAAAGTAACACAACGAGGTTCTAGTTTGAAAGCTTGTGTGGCTGAAGAAGAATAAAACAAGCACACCTAAAAACATAAATAAGACTATAATTAGGTGGAGTACTATATAAACATTCATAAGGAGTTTGATTATTGATTAGAATATAAGGAATATGGTTGATAGTATAAATTGCAGTGAAATAAGCTTCTCCCCAAAAACGTTCAGGATAAAAGGAAGAAGTCAAAAGAGTTTGTACAGTATCCAAAATATGTTTGTGTTTTCTTTCTACATAACCATTTTATTGAGAGGTGTTTGAATAAGAACGATGAACAATAGTGTCATATTTTGAGAAAAGGTTGATGAATTCAGTGTCCTTGTATTCCATAGCATTATATGTTCGAGGAGTTTTAATAACATAAGAAAATTGGATTTGAACAAATGCAACAAAATTCGCATAAATTTGGCATAATTGTGATCGATGTTTCATGAAGAAAACCTATGTAAATCTAAAGTAATCATCCACAAAAATCACAAAATAAATTGAACCTCCTATAGTAGGTATATGAGATAGTCCCCTAAATTTAGTGTGCACAAGATAAAAAATAACAAATGAAGTAGAATTACTATTATTAAAAGGTAAAACATGATGTTTGCCAAGTTCACAAGAAGTGCAGTCAAAATCCTTATATTTTGTCTATCTTAAAAAGCTATTGGAATATAAAGTTTTAAATTTAGTGGAAGAAACATGACAAAGACAAGAGTGCCAAACATATGAGGTCATAGTAGCAGCAACCACGTATGTATTTTGAAGTGGCAAATAAAGGGAAGATAGTTCAAATATACGATCAATCTTATGCCCTATTCCAAAGATCTTCCCTATCTTTGGATCCTGCATATAACAACCATTACAAGAGAAGAGTAAGTCAACACTAAGATCACATAATTGACCCACGAAAATAAGATTTAATGAAAGTTTAGGAACAAGAAAAGTGTTAGGTAAAAATATGTTTGACGTAGATATATCACTAATATGATTAACTGACAAACTAGAGCTATCAGTAGTATGTATAATATAAGGATAGGAGACACTGCTTTTATGTTTAAAAAGATGATTATTAGTAGTAACATGATTACAACTAGAGTCAAAGTACCGAGAGGCAAGAAGTACCTGGAGTGGTAGATAAAACAAATTTGGAGGTATTACTAGTAAAATATTGAGCTAATGCTTGTTTGAGAATATCCAAGTCAACATGACTAAGAAGGTCACTTAAGGTAGAAGAACCATTAGTGGCAGAAGTAACAGTGGTTTGAATAGAGTCCTTGCTAGACTTGGATTTCTTATTTTGTAACTTGAAACATATTGAAATGACATGTCTTAGATTATGGTAATACCTGCATACCTTTTTCTATGATGCTAAAACTATGTCAGTAAAGATAATTGAGGTAGGTGGGCATGATTTCAAGGCAAAAAGTCGAGCCTCTTTAGCTCATAATTCTACAACTATAATTTCAAGTTTGTGAGAAGGATTCCTATGAAGTAGAGAGGATATAACATATTCAAATTCATATTCAAAACCAAGGTAAATTGATAAACATGTAATTCATCTCTTTCTTGAGCATAAAGTGCAGTACCACATGGGGCATACCATTGTGGTACAAATAGTGACAATTAATCTCTTATTGCACTCATCTCAGACAAAAATTCATTAATTGACAGACATGGCTTTTGATGCATGCGACTAAGGATATAAACGAGTTAAGCTACTTGAGAGCTACTTGATCTTGACTCGCAAAATACTCGAATTCGACTTGAAGTTAATCGAGTAGTTTATCGAATCGAGTTCGAGTATTACAATACTCGACTCGTAAGGTTCGCGAGCTTAATTGAACTCAAATATTTTTATTATTTATTAAATTACATTTATGTCCTCACTATTTAAATAGCCTAAAAATCCTATATCTCCTTGTTTAGTTTGAGTTGAGTCGAGCTTAATTGAATATATTTTGAGTCAAGTATACTATTTATTAAATTTTTTAGCTCAATCGAGCTTCATCGAGTAGAGCTCGAGTAGTTCGAGTATTTTTTAAGTCGAGTTTTGAACAATTAAAAAAAACTCAATTGAGTTTGAGTCAAGTTCGAACTTCTAGTATTTTAATCGAATCGAGCTTGAGTTTGACACTATATTGACTCAACTGTACTCAATTTACATCCCTACATGTGACTGAGTGCTATAAAGATGAAAACGATGAATGACATCAGTAGTAGAGTAGTGTTTGGCCAACAGATCCCAAACTTTTTTAGCTGTCTCAAGGCATCCAAATTGAACTTTGATTGATGGAACACAAATGTTACTCAGCCAGGTAAAAAATTGGTGATTTTTATTGCCACAATCTTCAATGAGTTCATAAAATTTTTCATCATCTTTATTTTTTTTTTCAACCGATTTAGTAACATCACCAAAAATATAATGCCAAAATTTTCACCTTTTTAGAAAACTGGACATCTCTTGAGACCAAAGCACATAGTTAGATCCATTCATAATAGTGCTAATAGGAGACGAGACATCTAACTTCTCCATAGTGAAAAATATTAAAATCAACAAATGCAAGATTGATAAAAACGGCTAAAAGAAAGATGAAATCTTGCTCATGGGAGTATAGAAACAACCAAAAGCAATTTAAAAAAAAAAAGGAAAGGTAAAATCTTACTTATGGACAAGAAGTCACGCGAGCTTAAAAGATAAAACAGTCCTTTAATGTCTCTTAGAATAAGGAGCTGGTTTTATGGAATAACAAAAGCTTGACCATAGAAGAAGGCCAATAATTCCAAAATCCAGAACCAACCAATACGAGACTTGAGAAAAAAACTAATTAAGCTATAGAGAAAGCTCTGATGTAAAATGAAGAAATGGATATTGTATTTCTTGTATAACTTAGTACATGAAATGAGTATATATACACAATTTTTTTCCCTTAAGGTTATATACACGAGTTAAATACAAAAATGAACGAAAAGTTGGTAATGCATAATTAAATCGTAAACTAAAGCCATAAATCAAGGTTGGATGAAAAATATATAAAAATATTCTAACACCTATTATATATAAAAGGTTTATTTATTATATAGCAAAAAAACACGGTTATCAAAGCTGAGTCTCAGCCCAAATGGACTATAACAATGATAAAAAAATATTCCTAATATTCGTTCACTATAGAAAAATATTCCTAATTAAATATTGCTTGACCTTCGTTGTTGTTGGATTGTAAAGGTTCTATGTTCTCCACCCATTATTATATCAATCTTGTAGTTTCTAATTTCTAATCATATACAGAAAAATATAAATACTAAAATTAATTTTATGAGGTAATAGAATGATCTTCTGAAGAAGATTGTAAATGATTTGAGAATAATGATAAATAAATGTTGTATTTTAAAATATGTCGGGAAGAGATCATACTAGATTTGTTTGGAGGAAAATTATTGAGAGAGATTTTCGGTTTTTGCTAATTTGAATTTTTTTTTTTTGAAAGATGGTAATTTGAAATTTAAAAAGTTGATTTTGACATTTTTGAAATACATTTTTAATTGTGGATAAATTTAAAAATATTTTAGCATTTTTTTGTCCATTTATGTAAATTTTTCTTTCTTTTTTAAGCTCTCACCTATGTTTGTGGATGGTAATAGAAAGATTCGAATCCGAAATTTTCTACAATTTTTACAAGAAAAAATAACTTTTAGTTGGCTAATAATAACTACTTATAAGGAGATAAAAATGATAACTATTAATTTTTTTTTAACTGAGATATATCATTAAGTGTTATTGATGTAAATTGGTTGTGAACAAAAACGGAGTTAAGAGTTTAGAATGTGTAAAAATTTTATAAGCTAATTTTTTTAGAGAAAAAAATTATATAAAATTATATATTATTATATATAATTTAAAAATTATTTAAAAAATAGTGGATTACAATTATCCACTATTTGAAAAATAGTGCCGTTGAATATTTAAAAATAGATTTAAAATTTTTTAATTTAATTAAATGATTTTTTAAATTTTTTGTAAATTATTTTTTAATATACTTTTTTTAAAAATATCTATATATATTTTTCTCTAAAAGTTTTTTTTAAAAAAATGCTTTTCTCGACAAAAATACCGAATGAGCGATCCATTATTTCAATTTATTGGTAGTAGATCTGGCCATTCCGTTTCGAAACTGGCCTAACTGGAACTGGACCGGTGGTCTACGGTTCTGGGCTAGAACTGGACTGGAACCGTTGATGGACCGGTTTTGGTTCCAAACTGGAACCAGAAAAAAAAAATCTAAGCAAGTAGGTGCCACCTACCTGTGCACATCAGAACGGTCAGTGACCCTTCTGACGCGCAACCAAGGGACCTAACACAATGATTTTTTTTAATTTTTTTAAATTAATATATAATATAAATATTTTAAAAAATAAATATAGTAAAAGACAAAAATGTCAATACAACTGAAAAATAATAGATATAATTTAAGGGTTTTTTGTCTTTTCAACTATTCAAAATTTTCTCTATAAATATCTTAATTCATTTCAATTTCATTTCATCAAATTTTCTCTTAATTATATATACATACTTCCTCAAATTCTCTCAACTATGCAAAAACATTATTTTTTTCCTCTTAAATTCTCTCTAATTACACTCTAATTTTTTTTTAAACTCTATAATTCTCAAATTTTTCTCTCTTTATTCTAAAAAATGACAAACAATCATCAAAGAAGCAATTTCAATTCCAACAATCTTTTTGTGGATATGAAAAATTATAATAATTTTGTTAATGTGGATGATGATGATGAGGAGATGACAAACGAATTAACTTCTGCACACAACACTCAACAAAACTAAAGAATGATAGATAATATTCTAACAAATGTGAGTCAATTGTCAGATAAAAAACTTCTCTCATCCGATATTTTTCAAATTCATTTTAAAAAAATACAACAAAATGATGGTCAATTACAAATTATATGCAACTATTGTGGCCAAACTTACAAATTTAAATAAGGTGGTGGGTATGACACTTTTAAAAGGCATTTGGAAAATAAATATGCGACACAACTCGGTATCACGAAAAAATAAATACAAATCTCCGAGTTTGTAGGTTCGTCTTCTAACTCTCCATTATTTCAATATAATGATAAAATGTATAAATAAGAAATGACAAAAATGATAAGTGTTGAAAATTTATCTTTTAGTTTTGGTAAAAAAGTTGGTTTTAATAGTTTTTGTCAAACTATTTTAAATCCTACTGCTAAACGTATTCCAATGAATACTCTTAAATGTACTTTATTTAAATTGTATAATGAAAATAAAAAAAAAATTGTGTAGAATTTTTTCTTCTTTAAATAGATGTGTTGCAATTTGGAGTGATCATTGACGCATACATTCATATATGAGTATAATATGTCATTGGATTGGTGATAATTGGATTATCCAAAAAAGATTATTTGCATTTAGAGTATTTGATGATATACATACAGTAGATAATATTTATAAAATGATAAAAAATATTTTCGAAAAATATGGTTTAGTTAATAAAATTTTTTCAATAAGTTTTGATAATACGGCAACTAACACCGCTTCTATTAGAGAGCTTCAATTTCTATGTCAACCTTATATTGGTAGAAAATTTTTTCATATTAGATGTACATGTTATGTTTAAAATTTGTGTGTAAAATGATTTAAAAATATTGGATAATAATTAAACTAATAAAATAAACAATTATTTATTTGCATGGACATCCCCAAATTATGAAATCATGGATTCAATTTTATTGTGAAAATAACAAAATACCGAAAAAATTTCCACAAGATATCTCAACTCATTTGAAATCCACATTTGAATTAATCAACGAATCATATGCATATTGACACAAATTAATTTATATCCACAACATTTAAATGTTTGTAAAAATCTTTTAGAGATTTTAAAAGTTTTTAACGATGCAACATATGTTTAAAGTGATATTTATTATCCTACATGTCATTTATTTTTAGCTCAATGTATTAATATTGTTGATGTATTTAAAGAGTATATAAATGATATTATTTTGCATGATGTTATATTTGTCATGCGACATAAGTGGTTATCTTATTTTAAAATAATTCCTTTGATTAATCTTATATATTATGTTCTTGATCCTAGGTGTAGAATTACAATGTTACATGAATATTTACAAATTTATTATGAGTATCTTGATATTGAGTATGTTAGTATTGATTCAATTTTAAATAAAGTTAGAAGAAATATTTGTGACTTATTTAATGAATTTAGTAATTTATATAATATT